>PVIH01016168.1:5000-17289 GCA_004025045.1 Sigmodon hispidus | reverse complement strand
CATACAATCATATCATCTGCAAATAGAGATAGCTTCACTTTTTCTTTTTCAATTTGTATGCCCTTAATCTCCCTTTGTTCTCTTATTTGCTTTCAACTATATTGAATAGATAAATGGAGGGAAAACATCCTTGTCTAGTTCCTGATTTTAGTGGATTGCTTTGAGTTTCTCTCCATTTAGTTTGATGTTGGCCTTAGGCTTCTTGTAAATTGCCTTTATTATACTTAGGAATTTTCCCTGTATTCCTGATCTCTCCAGGACTTTTACATAAAGAGTGTTGGACTTTGTCAAAGGTTTTTTTCCAGCATCTAAGGAGATGATCATGTGACATGCACTGTGCAGTTTAGACCTGTGAGACATTTCTGATTTTTTTTCTCTCTCATACATTATATCCTGGAAATAGTTTCCTTTTCCTCTGTTCTTCTCAGTCTTCCCCCATCTCTTCTCTCCTTCAAATTCCTGATTCTTACTCTGTAAATGAACATATCTTCAAGTCATGTCATCTTTGTACTTTACATATTACAGCATTATACTTTGTACCTCTATAGTACTAATAGTTTGAACCAATTATCTATAATCACTGCCATCAACTACTGCAACAATTTTGAGTAGTTTTTTGAGACAGCTTTTCTCTGTGCAACAGCATTGGTTGTCCTGGAACATGCTTTGTACACCAAGCTAGCCTTGAACTCACAGAGCTCCAAATGCCTCTGCCTTCCAAGTCCTGGGATTACAGGCATACACCAGCTCCAGCAACTGCAACGATTTTTAAAAAGGTTCCCTCTGGCCACTGTGTATCTTCTGATCTACAATATGACATTCAGTATGAGATTTTTAAAATAGTAACAGCATTCTTGCTTAAAACATTCAAGAGCTTCACATTGAAATTCAGTAACACTCAAAGCTATTCCCACAGCCTAAAAAGACCTATAAATGCAAACATCTGGTCAACTCCAGGGGATCTGATTTTGTTTTTTTCTTATCTGTTGACTTCATCCTCTTTTACCCATTTGGATTTTTAAACATAGTTTCTTCTTACACTTAATAGAAAATGTTGTGTAGTGTGTTTCCCAAGGATTTTACATACGGTTATATGGATAGCTTTCTCCATGTCCTCCTGATCTCACATGACTCTCATCTCCATCAGACTTTGATTTATTCTCTTATTAGCAATTGACAATATTTGTGATCACACAGTTGTTTGCTCCCTTACCACTTGATTGATTTTCTCCTCCATTCCATGATTAACTCAAAGACAGAAAAGATTATATCACCACTTTGTCATTTGATCTCAGATCAGTGAAGTACCAAAAAGAGTTATAAAAACAGGTAGATGTATAATTATATTGATGTTAAAGACTGACTTGTATTTCCTCTAAACCTCAGACTGAGGACTTCAATTACCAGTATTGTGAATTATATCTCCATTTCAAGTTAAGATCTTTACATGACTGATAAATTTATTTTATGTATTTATTTTTCTCTCTGTGTCTCTGTCTCTCTGTTTCTCTTTGTCTCTCTGTTTGTGTGTGTTTGTGTGTGCATGTGTGTGTATAATTGGATGAGTGTATACAGATTATTATATGTCTCAGTATGTTGAGATGGGAAGAGAACCCTTGATAGCCCACCTCCGTGTTCCACCTTTACACAATTCTCAAGATCTGACTCCATCACCAGGCTTATGCAGCAAGCTGTAGCTAACCCTTTCCACTGGCTTGAGAAGGCATTAGTTTAAAATAGGGTTGGTTCATAGTACAGCTGACTAGTGCCATTTTAAAACATGAAAACATAGGTATACAAAGAAACATCTAGAATATTTACAAATGTACAGAAATAAACATGAGAAAGTAGGACAAGAGGGCAGCCATCCATCTACCTGCCATAAAAAGGGGGCTCCAGTGGAATGAGTTCTGCCAAAACCTTGATCTTGGACTTCAAGCCTTCAGAATAATGAAAACATAAGTTTCCATGGTTTAAGCCACACAATTGATAATATTTTCTTCTGACAACTCTGATAAACTAACACAATTGGAATTGAAATGTACATTGAAAACTAAAATCTCTTTTCTCCTAATCCCTATCATCATGTGTTTGAGCATGTGTGGTCTTGAAATCACAGTCCCAGCATAGTAAAACTCAAGTCTTCAGTGCACCATTAACTTGGCTGATAAAGATGGAGAAGTTGTAAAAATTGTCACATAGATTTGTCAGTTTCTCAGATTTACTCATTCTGATTCATTGAATGACAATATATAATAACAGCATGCTTCAGCAAAATATTGAAAAACCTACATCCATGCACTAGTGGTGAGATTACTCAAATGTATCACTGACAGCTATTACTGAAGTTGAAGCTGGCAGACAACACTCTGTCTACTTGACATAGGAAGTATAAAAATAATGGAGATCATTTAAATTCTTTAAGGCAAAATATAGAAAATTTATATATTTCTACAATTATATTTGTTTCAAATTTCAAACTTAAAATGATTTAGTAGATGAAGTACTCTTTATTATCATCTGCAAATTATTATTAAATCAAAAGAGAGGGAAGGGAACAAGGGGATACATGGGGGAAAGGACTTTATTTTATAAATAAAAAGGAGAAAAAAATTATGATGTTTTGAAATCATAACATTCATCAACCAATAGTCTAAAGTTATACTGAGTTGCATTTCTCATCCCTGATCTTTATCTTCTAAGGACAAACATCCAATAGATATTTGTATGTAGTGGCTGTTGCAATGCCCACAGACAGCTTACAGCTATTTTGATATGACTTACAATTTTTTAGTTGTCTTCAAGGGATATAATTTCAGTTGAAACAATACTTTGAATCTGAATTTTGATCATAAAAGATGAGTAGAAATGCCACATGATCCTTTCAGGACTTCTGAAAGTTGTAAGAAGTTACAACACCCATCCAGTCACACAGGCAGAGAGTCACAGACATCTCCTCTACAGCATGTTGATGCACTGTGAGGTTATAATGCTAAAGTACATTAGGTGGACTAATGCATTTTCAGTTTACAATGTTTTAAAGCTAGGGTATGTATAACAGGGCATGGCCCCATCAAAATTAGAGGAACATCTCTCTTTCCTGTGAACCCATGAAAATATTTTTAATCTCCCATCATTAATACATTTGTAAAATTCCAATACTCATAATTACTCACCAATTTACAGCATTATTCAGCAACTTGGCATCATATTTGTTTGGAAGATCAAATGTAGGAAATAGATTTATCATAAATTTTAAATGCATATACAGACATATTGCCAATTATGACTTTGCCAGTAAGTGCTAATGTGTATCACACTTCTCAATTCTCAACTAAGTACAATGGCCTCCTAAATTCATGTGTATGGAGACACAGCACCAAAAAGAAATGTCCACATCTATCTCTTTGCAATAGATAGAGACCACTACAGAAAACCAAAAGTCATGCAGAGTGGTGGACCTCAGTCTCAATGGATATATCTAGAGGACACTCCCAAGCTCAAGACTCAGAGAACATTTCAGAAGTCACAGCAGAAATATTTAAGAGTCAGAGATTCAGATAGCTTGCTGTGAGATTCTGTCTCCTAGTAATATCAGAAGCTACATCCATAAAGTCTCACCAACGTGACTGACAAAACATGAGCTGAACAAGGGCAATGCCAAAGATCACACCAAATTAGACAGGACAATGTCCATGACAAAGAACTATAAGCAGCTAAGACAAGCTGGGAGTAAGAGAGGAAGTCTTCTCTAGATGTGGAGAGTCCCTGCAGGCTGAACAGCAGGAAGGAAAATGAAGTCTTAGCTGTTCCTCCAGAAATGCTGGGACTGGATGCAGGTCACTACATGCTGATCCAACCTTTTGCATTCTGGTGAGGCAGGCTCCCAGAATTTATGTCTTACTATCCAAGACCATTACTTATTCTAAATCCTTAAGCATTTCTTTTAGGCCATAAAACTCATAGGTGTGAAAGATATCATTTATACTTTATAACAGCTTCAGTGACTTCTGTATTGTCTTAGGGTCACACCAAATCCTGAATCCCACAGACATTATTTTTATCTCAGTCCTTCTCCCTAGACCCTTATCTCGAGCATCGTTTTTTAGTCAAATAAGAACTATATAGGACATCTATATTAACCCCACATACATACACATGCATTGCCAAAGCTCAGGGTCCAACCCAGAGAAGGGCATGAAAAAAATTTAAGTGCCAAAAGATGGAGTGGAGTGCTGTGACATGTTATCTTCTGGATATGACACAGTTATCACAATCTAGACAGAATCTATGGTTACTACAAAAGATTTGCACAAGATCAAACCAACTGAAATTTCAGCGTAGATGGGGGTGGACGATCCCTAAACCCTGCACCTTACTAAGGAGCTAAAGGCAGTGGGTAGTTGCTGGGAGGAGATGGTTTCTTTCTTTCTTTAATTTTCTTTTCTTTTTTTCTCAAGATATGGCCACTGGTAGATTTCCCATGCTAGAGTGGATGTTCCTACACCCTTGCAGATAAGGACAGTACTGGTTGAACTTAGTGGGTTATCAAAATAGTAATAATACACAAAGTTCAGATGAGTGTTGTATTGAAGAGAGTATTTAGAATATGGGGGGAAGGGAGGCAGAAGAACAAAATGGAGGGTATATATGACTATATTTCACTGAATACATGCATAAAGGTCTCAAAAATAAAGAAAAAAATAAGTTTACTTGAAGTCATAGTTTTACCTTATTGCACATATATTGCCCATTGTTAACCAGACCATGTTGTGGTTTTAATAGAAATAATATTATCAAAGCATCTCTGGGGTGGTGGAAGGCAATTGATTGTCCTTGTTTAAAGCAGGCATATGTGCAACTCAGTACAGATAGGAGCCCTAGATTGCTAATAGGCAAGTGTTTGGAGAGGGATATAACCCTAGCCAAGAGGAGTCCCATATTTCTAAACCATTCTTTATGCTTACTTGCCTCAAACTGTTTGTCTCATCATTTGTGGGTAAGCAGAGACTTCCTAACTTCAGGCATTAAGATTTCACATGGTTTAATCATTGTCATCTTCCACCTAAATGTTTTGTGGATAAGGGTACATCACACCCAAGAAAGTCACTGTACTCCAAGTCATTCTTTATTTTAAGTGAGAGTTACCACAACATACTGGTGGTTGTTCCTGAATCCAATAAAAATAAGAATACATTGATAACTCTATGTGGTACACTGATCTTTTTCAATGTTGGCTTTACATTTACTGCAATGTAAGGATAAATATGGAGGTGGTTAAGAGTGTAGTCTTCCCTATGTTGATCAGAAGAGTGATAAGATTATAACTTATACCCAACTAGCAATAATTCTATCAATATAAAGTAATTAAATTTAAAGTGGATAAAGGCAGAAGTCATAACAAGTTGAACATACTTTGATAAGTTTAAAGATTTTACTTTTAAAAGTAGAAATATGGACCTAAACTTCAAAAGGAGAGTGGAGGACTGAATTCATAACTGTAGCCTCTAGACTCAATACCTTTCATTCTACATTAACTAATTTCTTATACAATTATCATTGCCAGGCCTCTTATATATCACCAGTCTCTATGGCATCAAAGTACTGCCATTAATTTAATTAGGAAATATTCAATTATCTGTGTTAGGGGAAAAGATATACTTTCTCTTTCTGCCAAAGTCATTATTGATTAAATGTAGAAAGGTTAGAAAGAGCATCTCTGAGCCCAGAGTTTTAGGCTTTTTGAGCCAAAATTAGTGTTTAGACAAAAAGTTGATTCTTATATTTCTTCCAGTTTGTGGATTAAGCACTCTAGAAAATCTGTCTCTCTCTCTCTCTCTCTCTCTCTCTCTCTCTCTCTCTCTCTCTCTCTCTCTCCCTCCCTCCCTCCCCCTTCCTCTCTCTTCCACTTCATGAAACTGCTTCCTTTAAGCAGAATCAGCACTAATTTGTGATTCACATTATCTCAAATTTATAATAAAGTTCTATGGATTTATACAAAAATAATAAAGAAACATGAAAAATAGCTTGGACCTTGGAACTTGCCCTCAAAGAACATTCATCTACTTTAATTCTGAAGCTACGAACCAAATGCTATAGAGATAGCAGCTCAGAAGGAGTCATCAAGAGTAAAGTAGTTTTTGTAAACACTAAACTTAAATTTTAAAACAATCAAGCCATCATTAAATATCAAAGAATACAGTCATTTTTAAAGCAATATATTTGTGCAATTAATCATGCCTTTTGAATACATTATCTCAACTAATCCTATCTTTGTGGTATTTGCATTCAGAATTTTTTATTATCTAAATTTTTGAGAATTTTACATATGAGTACATCATTTTATTCATTACATCATTTCCATTCTTCCTTCTCCTGTTACTTCTCTTACTCTTTCTCAAATTCTTGGCCTCCTTTTCATTAATTATTACTGTTACATGCACACACACAAAAATCCTGCTGAGTCCATAGTGCTATTACATGATGTATGTGTACATAATATTTTTAGGGCTGACCACTTGGGATTGAATAACCTATCAGGGAGCACATCCATGGATTAGTCTGCTTCTCTCTCTCTGGACAGCCATTAAGTTACCTGTGCATTACAGACATCCTGTGTATCCTTTTTGTGTTACAACAAAACCCCTGATTCCCACTCTCAGTGGTGGGTATCTATCCTTTCCTAGCAGATGCTATTTTGATAAATGATATTGCCATTGCCTATTTGCTCTGAACCTCAAAACTCATCTTTCAGTCCTTTCACTGACAATTTATTACCAATTCCTGTCACTTCAACCTCAAAATCTACCTCTGAGACCAGCCGCCTGCCTGTGCAATCTCATCATTTAGCTAGTCATCCACTATAAACTCAGATGTACTGTCTTCCTGGTCATGCCATCTCTGCATTGCAGTTTGATGTAGATAAAATGACAATCTAGCTCAAGAGCCATACATAGTTTCCTGTGACTACTGGAGTCAAAGCCCAGCAACTTGCCAGGGTTTGCTTCTGCTGTTTCCCTAATCTCCTCTCCTCCACCTCATTACAAACAACAAATTGAATGGCTTAATAAAACAAAATATATTATGATGCACCATGAGAGGGGAAAAAAAATCTCAAAATCTCATGTTAGCAGGACTGTGCTTCCTTTGAAGATGCTGAGGACCACTCTTTTGTCTTTCTGGCTTATGGTGGCTCCAGATGTCCCTTAGCTTGTAACAATTTAACTCCAATCTGTGCATCTAACCTCATATAGACATCTCTTCTGTGTCTGTCATAACAATATTTTCCATTATACTCAAGACCTATAACAGTTTCATCTTTAGAACAGTAATTGCATCTGAAAATGTTAATTTCAAGTACAAAAAATCTGGTAAGTAAGGGATTTTTTTTTTTATTTATTTTTGGAAAGCTACCTTATACTCACTAAATCAGGATGTGTTGCCTTTAGGCTTCTGTGATTCTGTTTTCCAATACATTTTTAATTGATATAAATCACATCACTTCTGCCTTTGCTTCCTCCTTCTCGCCCCTCAGTCACATTTCTTTGAATTCTTTCTATGTCCTTTTCACCTACTTTCAAATTAACAGCCTCTTTTATCTGTTACTATTACAGTAACATACATGTCTATGTACACAGTTAATATAAATACAGTCTAATGAGTCAGTTCTTGTTGGTGTTATGTATATTAATATTCATGGATAATCACTCTGAACTGGATAATCAACTAAAAATTTTAAAAAAATAGGCAAGTGTTGTTACCATTTCTCACCAAATAAAGGTTTTCTCTGCAGAAAATGGAGATCATCACAGAAAAACATAACTGCATACAATACAGAAATCAATTGGTCATGAGATGTCCAACCCTAACAAATGCATCTAGATCACATTTCCTTATTTATCATTCAGGGAACATCCTGGAAAATGGGTTGGTAAAAATGTAAGAGCTAGAATGCTAGAAACTCTGCAGTGAAATCGTCTGTCATAAAAATGGCTTTACAAACAAGACCAAAACAACGGAAATATATATAGACATGTTAAAATTGGAGGGGGAATTCCACAGTGACCACAGTCTAGACACAGAACTACATGTAACCAAGGGCTGCTAAGAGAGAAGAATTAGCCTCTCATAATTATAAGCCCATTTTGTGATTCTCAGTGTTCTTACAACATTTTCATTTCAGAGCATTGCTTCTTCATTCAGATCTCAGATGGGAACTACACTGTGTATTTGGTCCATAGTCTTTCTGATGACTGAGTCCTTAAGACAGTGCCCAGCTTATAAATATTATTACGCACAAAAGTTTATTCTACTTCACTTAGGATGAAATTAAATATCTTTAAAAAAAACTTGAATATGAACTAAAAACCTAAACTAAAATATAATATAGAAGACCAGAATCTAACTTCAAATAGACACAATTAGATTGCTATTGCTGAAATAAAATGTTGTCTGATCAACAATACTGTAATAAAGCTGAAGAAAATTAAAGTGTTTTGCCTTTTTATTGAAAGGAGATGCTTGAAATCAAGAAAACTTAAGTCCTAAGTAAAGAAAATGGCAGTGCAACTCCAGAAGGATATAGAGTGCTTGTTTATGAACCATAAGAAGTTCATGGCTAGGTCTATAATTTGTGGTATTCCATAAAAAACAAAAAGCATGGCTACTTGCCAAAAGAGAAAGGAAATACGCCCCTCAAGATACCTACAAAGAAAACTTCCTTTCTTCCAGTCTGTTAAAAACTGCTGCCTGAGAAAAACGATCTCCAGTAGGTGAATTGGGGAGCTACATGTGGCTGGGCTGAGATGCTAGATGGATGGCCTTTGGTCTTCACTCACTCTCACCTCTCTCAGAGGTCCACCTTTGTGGACTTTAGCCATGTGTTTAGCAGTCAGGTTCCGAGCTTCCTTGTTTTGTTTCTGCTAATCCATTAACAATATCATTTTGTAAATGGACAATATTGAAAGGCAGTAAGAAATTTAGTTTACTTTTAAAATTATATATGATTAATATTCATTATATATAGTTGTTTTTGATTGTATTCATTGTGTTTCATGAACACAGCATTTCATTCCAGAAGGCCCTGGCCTATGAGAGTTCAAAGGGAATCAAGGAACGCCAAAGCAGTAAGCTGACAGCTTAACAGTGTAGTTTCCATTCTCACAAGAACTTCCTTAGACTGGAGAAAGATGGTAGTGAAGGTACAGAAAACACAAACGGTCAGGGATTCTGCTCATGTTCTTCCTCACTCACTACCACTTGTCCTGAGAGTGATAACATATGAGGGAAAGAAGAGAGAAACACACACTTCCCTTGCCTTTGTTGGTAAAATGCTCATGTATGCAGAAATAAGAATTGAGCCAGTTTTGTCCCGTTTCTGCTTTCCTGGTAAGAATGAAAGATCTATATGTACACACTCTATGGAACATAAGCTGTCTCAGTTAGTGATGTGTTAGATCTATATGTACACACTCTATGGAACATAAGCTGTCTCAGTTAGTGATGTAACACATAGACAGGTAAATGTACTCATGTTCAAAACTCACACTGCACATTGTAAGATTAAATAATAAAACTCATGTTAGTGATTTTAAAAGCTAGTTTTTATTAACACAGGGAAACACTACATAGTGAATGAAAAACAGTACTGCTCATATATACAAAACCATTCTCTTCTACATACAAAGTTCGAGGCCAGCTGGGATTATATCATGAGCTCTGTCTTAAGTAAGCCCCTCAAAAAAAAAATAAAAAAAGATTAAATGATAATTTTCTCTTACAATACTTTATATGGAAACATGAATACTGTAATATAAATAATGAGATAATGTGTTTTCATAGTGAACAGTTTAATTTATTACCAGAAAATTGGAGACAAGAAATAAAGGAAGGAAAGCTGAACTAACTTACATCACTGAAGTGTAGTTTTCAGATCTATTTCATACTAACAGGGAGACCACAGCAGACATCGTAACTATTGCATTTTTCATTGTCAAAGCAAGGACATAGGAATTTCCTAAGATTTTATTTTCTGATTTGTCATTATACATTCCATTAGTACTTAAAAACTAAAGCCAACACAGGCTTTTGTTACCATGGATCTAAGCATGAGCATGCCTCATACCTAGGAGCCCCAACATAGGACTTACCAGTCAAATGTGGTTACAGAACAGTTTGTTTGTTTGTTTCTGTTTGGGGGGAGGTGAAGAAAAGATTGTTCATTTAAATCCCACTTGGCACTTATGATTCTAGTTGCATCATACTTTAAAAAATATCTCTTGGAAAAAAATTATTTCTCTTCTATAAAAAAATACAAATTTAAATATTTAAAGTTAAAGAGATCTCACATGCACTTCAGTAAGGGTACTAATGAGGATTTTTTGTTTAATTTAGATGGGATTCTGTAGTGTACACTTTCCGCAAAGACTAAAATGACACTGTCCACGTGCTTATATGATCATCCTTCTAGTATTTCAGGCAAGAATTAAAGAGTTAGAAGAGGCAATATGTTTTCTGGCTCTCCAAATTCTGCCTTACAGATTAAAAAAAAAAAAAAAAGCAACAGATTTTTGTTTCCTTTACTACATCACTGCCATTGCTAATCACTAGTGAGTGAATTTGATAGTACCTTCATTTAGAGGCATGTGGTTAAGAATCATCTCTAAACAATCTGGTGTCTTTTGAACCTCACTAAACCTCTCCTGGAATATACATCTGATTCTTTCGGTAAGTCATTTAAAGTGCAGGCCTTTGCTTTGTTACTTTTAGAAGGACTGTGCCAAATCCCACAGTTCTCTTCAGCTGAGCTATTTTCAACGTTGTTGAGGCTATCTCAAACTTAGTTTTAGCTTCTAATTTTTTATATTTGAGCTCTATTATTAATACTAATCCTATTAATTTTTAAACTTTTATGATTAAAAATTATGTTTCAAGATCAATTTTATGATTACTCATGCTCATACTTAGAGTCTAAATAAAATATTACCATCCAAATGTAAGTTCACATGTGTGTATGTGTGCTTTCTGAGTGTGTACTGTATGTGCATGTGTGCACATGTATATGTGCCTGGGTGTGTGCATGTACCTGTGTGGGGGTTTATGATCAGTAATGAGACAAACAGAACACTTTTTTTCTGAAATAACACTGGTGATTCTTTTTTAATGTTTTACATTAAACCATTTTCATATTTTATACCAAATACTGTGATATGATCATAGTTATTCTGTCATAATTACAAAACTGGTGGCTAAAGTGTTGCAACAACCCGACCAAGGCCCATAAACATGGAGATAGAATCAGGATTCCTACATGATTCCTCTATCGCCAGACTGTCCTTTTAACTGAGTCTAGGCAAAAGTTCTCTACTTAGAGGTCATGACCCCTTTATTTAAGTGGTTGAACTTTTTCATAGGGTCATATATCCTACATAACAGATATCTACATTAGAATTCATAGCAGTAGCAAAATTTCAGTTATGGAGTGGCAGCAAAAATAAATTTGTGGTTGGAGGTCACTGCAATATGAAGAACTGTATTAAAGGATCTCTGTCTTAGGAAGGTTAAGAACCACTGCTAGTCTCTGTGATAGCGGGAAACAAACATTGAACAAAATGACTTCCCAACTACAGATCAAAGACAATGTAAAAATTAAAATATTCAGCCTGTTGGACAATGCTACATAATATCCATAGCCTTTGGAAATGTTTTTGTTTTTGTTAACAGTGAAAATAATTCTAATGGAGGCTGTCTGAACAACTTAAATCATACCAGAGTGGGTTATAAAGCTTCATTCTTTCTGAGGTCCTCTTTCCAAGTATATCTAAAACATTTAGCCAGGCACAGAAGCTACTTATCATCAATATAGTCAAGGAAAAAGAAAAAAATAGGGAGTAAAGGGAAATAATTTACTAAATGTTCTCCAATTAGGTATCCTAGACCCCCTCTTCCCACATGTAACTAGACAAAAGAGAGATGCACTTGAAATAAAAGGTTCTTTGGCTTGCATTCAAGATACATTAAAATAAAATGGCCCTCATTTATAAAATGATATGAAATTTGATCACCTATAACACTCTTTTATGGAAAAAATAATAATACTGCCTTAGCCTAGGAGCAATAGTGAAAAACATACCTCTAAAGTGTTAAAAAGCTTTTTGTTAGAAAATTCTAAAATGCCGATGCAGCCCTTGTATCAGCAAGTATACATTTTATTGCAGATACTCAAGGCTCACGGTCATTTGACAGAAAATTAATTAGTATCCGCTCACTATAAATCTCAACAGTATTAGCT
>PVIH01016167.1:14141-46800 GCA_004025045.1 Sigmodon hispidus | reverse complement strand
ATCAAAACAACTTTGAGATACCACCTAACACCTGTTAGATTGGCTAAGATAAAAGGCACAGATGACAGCCTATGTTGGAGAGGATGCGGAGCAAGGGGAACACTCCTCCATTGTTGGTGGGAGTGTAAGCTTGTTCAGCCACTTTGGAATGCAATATGGAGGTTTCTCAGAAAATTGAGAATCAATCTCCCCAAGGACCATCAATACCACTTCTGGGTGTATACCCTAAAGAAGCACATTCACATACCAAAGGTATTAGCTCAACTATGTTCATAGCAGCATTATTTGTAATAGCAAGAACCTGGAAACAACTAGATGTCCCTCTACTGAAGAATGGATTAACAAACTGTGGTACATCTACACAATGGAATACTAGTCAGCAGTAAGAAAAAACGATATCCTAAAATTCGCAGGCAAATGGATGGATTTGGAGAATATCCTCCTGAGCGAGGTATCACAATCTCAAAGAGATAAGCAGGGGATGTACTCACTCACTAGTGGTCTCTAAACAAACAAACAAGAAAAAAAAAAAAAGCCAAACATGCCCAAGCGACAAACCACAACCACTGAACAGCTTGGGATCAGAAACACCCTGGACTGATCCTTCGAACCCCACTCCAACTATAGGAATACCAGACTCATTCTTGAGGGAGGGGGGACAAAACTGGATTTGGCTAGGAGTGGTGACTGATCCAAGCATTATTGGGCCAGTGTGACCACAGGACTGTCTGCTCCCTGCCTAGTGAAGGGATGGGGAGTTGCAGAGAAGAGAAATGTCAAGATGTGTTGGGAGGGGGAAGGGACCTTGAATGAGGATATACAGGGATGGGAAAAAAAATTCAGAGGGAAAGCTGAACACAAAGTAAATATATGTGTAGCAATCTTATTTGCATTACCACCCTTGATATGCCATGCTTATGATTCTTATCCTGTTCATAGTTATTGTTAACTTTTCCTCATTTTAAATTCATGTTACTTTTTTTTTGTTAAATACAAAATAAAGAAAAAAAATTAAAACAAAAACAAAAACAAAAAAAAAACAAATTCTTAAAGTAAAAAAAAAAATTAGGCTATGTAGGTAAACCTATCTCAGCCTCTTTTTAAAGTAAAGTGGATCTGAAAGTTGAAATTACATCTTAAAGAGTTTAAAAGCTAGCACAGTTCCCAGAACTAAGAAATATGTACTAGGCATCAGTGCCTAATACTGGTTTTGCTCAAATCACCTGTACCAATGGCACATTATTATTATTATTGACATATTTTATTGTTTTAGTTATTCTTATTATTGATAATAGTAGAGTAGTCCAATCTACCCACTGTTCCTAACCTATGATGCCCAATTAGGCTGAAAAGATACATAATTACAGCTATAGTTTGTTTATATATATATAAACTGTTAGGGGACAGCAAGAAGAGTCAACATGAAATTTTTGCTATGAAGCATCTGAGAGATATGAAGGGCTTTAAAACAATGCCAGTAATAAGAATAGAATTCTAATGCTTTTGAAAGCAAAAGAATGAATAAAAATCCCATGTCCAGTGCATCATTTAAAAACAGAAATCTATAAAATCTTAAAAAAAGCAAACTATACAGGCTTCACATTTTACTTAATGTTCTTTTGAAGCATCACCTCCCTAAGGAGAATTTTTATTTGTGCTGGAAGGCATGATCTTGCAGCCTTTTATTTATTCTTTGTTGCTTATTTGAATTATTCTAACTACCTAAGGACAAACAAGAACTTTAAGAAACACTCAAAAATACATGTTTTGAATATTCTTTATGTAATTATTTCTTAGAACAATACCCAAAAAAAGAAAATGATATAAAACAAATAAAGAACAACGTAAACTCTTCATTCCACCACTTTCCATGACTGGAGGTGCCTTGTAGTCAGAAACCATCAGATGCTGAAACAACGTCTAAATGGACAGACATTTAAATATTAAAGGTTTTCTTTTTAAGATTTTGCAGGACTAAATAGATTTTAGAAATGATACTAAATGTCACACCAAAACACTTTATTACTTATGTCCTTTTTAAAGACATTTTTAAATGCTTGCTTTTGGTAAACACCTAGAATGAAACTATACAAGCAATATGTCAGTTGAATTTTGAGGTAGAGCTGAGGGGATTAGTAGTACCCATGAATGGTACTTAGCAGAATCAGGAAGGATTCTAACATACTAACTTTTCCAGAAGACTTAATGCCTTTGATCATGGCCAGACAAACCATGACCCAGGCAGCCAGCAGGCAGACAGTCATCTTCCAGTTAAAGCCTCCACTCTCAGAGATGGAGCTGGTGATATCCAAGGCTTCCCTATACCAGTAATAGGTGGTGGCTGAACTCTTTTCACATTCTGGCTCGATATCTGTGGGAAAAATAAAAGATAAAATGCAATAATTCAGACTATATATGAATAGTAATGTCTTATACTGAAATTTGATAAGCAAGCCCATTGGACAAGTTTTACCATTTCCTAGAAAAACATTAACTTAAAAACAGAGGTCAAGTTCACAATTAGAAACAAAATTTGCAAACTTTAAAAAAATCAGGAAATAGGTATCATCTTTGAAATTTATTAAGAATTTCTAAGGAATATGTGAACTTCTTATAGAAATAAATAATTTATATTTTCTTTCCCAGACTTATATGACACACTAACACGGCACAATCAAATGTAAGAGCTGCTGACCAAAGGGATTTGGCCAAAAAGCAGAATGGATTGACATGCATTGTTAAAGTAAAATTCAAGCAGGATTGTTGAGATTGCTGAAAAAAAAAAAAAAAAACCTATTATATTATCAAAACAACAAAACAATATTGGCATACGTTCCAAGTCAAAATGGTAATATTTTGTATATGGTGGATTCTATAAATATTTATTTCTTTTATTTTACTTTCGGGAATGTAACAGACAAAAAATATCTTAACTTCATAAATGATTTGCATTCTATAGAAAATAGTTCCTCATTTTCTAAGACTTTGAAAAGATAAAAACTACAAATAAGTGTAGCCAACTACATAAAAATTCAAATCAGTGTTTTATTTTCCTTTTGTAGGCTTTAATAATAATGAGGCTTCCCAGGGGTATTTACTTTAACTGAAAGCCTTATGTACACTAAAATTGCCAGTAAAGTTATATGAGGTTTAGTTTCTCTCTCTGGTTGAACTGTTCCTCATATTGAAACAAGTACCATTTCAAAAGCCAAAAGGAAGTCTGTTATGATGCTCACTACAGACATTTCATTTTGTTACTTTGTTTGTTTTGTTTTCTTTTGGTGCCTACCCACAACATTATTAAAATAACAAAAAAGAAAAAAATTAAATCATAGAGCACAAATAAATGATTTAATTATGCAACACAAAAAATAAGGAAAGCAAAATCAAACCAAATCTAAATCCAGTCAAATGCAAGGAACAGTAAAATTCAGAGCACAAAGCAGTAAAATATGACACAAATATAAAAAGGTCTATGAGCCTGACAGCAGGTTCTATGAGATGATAAACAAGAATGACAGTTGCTACTATCCAAAAGAAACAGAAAACCCAAATTAAGAAACAGAGAAATATCACATAAAAATAGAATATCTTAAGAGACTACCATAAAAACCTGTGTTTAAGATTTAAAAATCTAAAAGAAATGGATGAGTTTCTAGATTGAGCCAAAACACTAAAAATAAACCAAGAAGTTAACAATGTAAACAGACTCATAAAATGAGGAAGTTGAAACAGTAATAAAAACCCTTTTTTTCAGAAAAAAAAAAGAAAGCCCAAGGCCAGATAAATTCACAGCAGAATTCTACTAGACTTTGAAAGCCAATCTGCCTTAAACTATTCAAAAGAAAAAGAAAAAAGAAAGAAAATAAATGAGACAGTATATCTTGTACTCCTTCTATGAATCCAGTGTCACTCTAATGCCAAAACTACATAGATACAACAAGCAAAAGAAATCTACAGGTTCATATCCCTGATAAACATAGACTCTAACATGCTCAAAAATTATTTACAAACAGAATATAGATAGACATCAAAAAGATCATCCACCATGACTAAATTAGCTTCATCTGTGAAATGCAGCAATGATTGAACATATACAAGTCAATAAATGCAATAAACCACATAAATGTACTTGAAGACAGAAACAAATTATATGAACATATCTTAATAAATGCTTTTAAAAAAACTTTAACAGAATCCAACATGCATTCATGATAAAAGTATCATGTATGTACTACTAGAGAATGTAGAACTACAGGAAAGATACCTTAACATAATAAAGGCTGTGAGAAACTCATAGCCAATATCATCCTAAACAGAAAAAAGAGCTTAAAGCAATTCCACTGAAGTCAGGAAGAAACCAAGGATGGCAAATATCTCCACCCCTTTTCAATATTATGCTTGAAATAATAGATGAAGCAATGAGGCAAAAGAAGGAAACTAAAGGAATACAAATAGAAAAAGAAACCAAATGACCCTATTTGCAGATGATATATATTAGAGATCCTGGAAATTCTACCAAAAAACTTATAGAAACAATAAAATCTGCAAAGTAGCAGGAAACAGAATCAACTTTTACAAATCAATAGCTTTTCTATACATCACAAACAAACATACAGAGAAAGAGATCATGGGCACATTCCCATTTATGATAGCCTCTATGAAAAAAAAATACTTAGAAATAAACCTAACCAAGAAAGTAAAGGCCATCTACAAGAAAAAAAATGTTAAATCTCTGAAGAAAGAGAGATTAGAGAAAGACACTTGAAAAATGGAAAGGCATTCCATGTTCGTGTACTGGTAAAATTAATATTGTAAAAAGAAAATGGTTATTTTATCAGAAGCTATTTACTGATTCAGTGCAACCCCATCCAAAATCTCTATCTTATTCTTTACAGAAGTAGAGAGGAAACTTCCTCTAAAATTCATATTGAAACACAAGAGACCCTGCGTTGCTCAAAAAACCCTTAGCAAGAAGAACAGTGATGATGGCAGGATTACCATCCCAGAGTTGGTTTCCTCCCTTGGTAAAAGTCTTTCAATTTAGGGTTCATGCTTTACACTGTGATATATTTTGAAACTTCATCTTTGTTATAACTCATCTAAAATGTGAAAAATCCAACTCTTTTTTAATAAGCAAGATGAAATTCCTAGTGCTGTCTCACACTTTACTTCACACTCATACGCTGTTAACAGAACTCTCTGGAAGTAGGCAACTTCTTAAAACCACTCTACTTGGAGGTTAAGAAAAAAAATGGGAACAAGATTGGTTGAGATGGTAGAAGCTGCAGAAATAAAGTTAAAGATACTTTCCAGCCAGTGGCTTTGCACCTGCTTTCTGGTGTCACTCAAAGGACTGGACACCTATGTAAGGTCAATGGGCCTTACTGTATGCTGGGAATTTGATTGTAGCGTAGCTATGAGGAGATGGTTGGTGCCCACTCTCTCAAGCTCTGAGAAAATAGGGCACTGGGTTCCGATGCTGTCATTGCAACATCTGACACTTAGGTTTGCATATTGCAAACTAATGAGGCTAATTAAAGTACAGGAGACTTCAGATCTAAGAATGTCCAAGTTTCCCAGTGTTGGCTTAATATGAAAAATGCAGAACATTGCATCATCCACCCTTGAGGTCGTGTAAATTTGTATTTTTTAAATGCTATTTCTCCTTCAAAATACACATGTTTTGCATATTAACATTTTTAAAATTGGGACATACCTACAATTTGTCATACATTTAATGAACAAATTTTCTTTTCCGGGGAAGATTTTAAGTCAATGGCACATCTTCTTAGAACCACACAAGTCAAGGAAACAAAGTGACAGATCCCTCTGCACAAGCTGTTCTCTGCCTACTCAGTCCTCCGAGGGAGTTAGTTCATCTGGCAGCATCCTGGCTCATGGTCCACTGAGACACAGGAGCCACAGCAGAGGATGAAGGAGGGCAACACAACGCCTTGCTGGGACATCGGGAAAAACAATCTTCAGCTCACTGCAATCTGCCAATTGGGAATTCCAAGGTATTGAGAGCGCAGAGGAAGGAGAGATCTCAGGGCTCTGGAAGGTTGACAGAGATGCCGGAAGGGGAGAAGCCTGGAAATAATGCATCTACTGAATCAGACAGCCACAGGCCAGCCCTGCACTGTTGGCTTCCTCTTACTCTCTGCTTTGCCTAGACTAAAATGCCTGAGACCTTGGACTTGCTTATCATCCTCCACAGGAAATGTTGATGTCATTATAGACTTAGGCTCTGAAATGAGATAAAATATTAAAACCAGAACATCAAAGGGTCAAGTCCATTATTTCTGTTGCTCTCTGATTTTTAGCCAAATGTGTTTCTGACCAATGTGATTTTCTGAGCACATTCCACAGTTAAATATCCTAGCACCACCAAGTACTCTTATATTAACACACATTAACATAAGTATTGCTTTGAACCGCATCATTTATTTATCTCGTTCAAGTCTCAAGATTCTGTGAAAGGAACAAATTTTGATTATTCTCTTTTCTCAGTTCACTTATGTGGAGGAGACCCTCTGATTATAAGATGGAAGACATTGCAATTCTCTCTCTCTCTCTCTCTCTCTCTCTCTCTCTCTCTGTGTGTGTGTGTGTGTGTGTGTGTGTGTGTGTGTGTGTGTGGTTTGCCCTGGGTCACTCTTAGCAATAAAAGTGGAATCTGTTTTCTGGTACCTGGCCAGAATGTCTTGCCTAAAGATAGTATGGATGCCTGGAGCGGCTGGTTGTCCTGGCAAAAGACCAAGATGAACCCAAGGTAAATAGTTGAGGAATCAAATGGAGAAGCAGGTGAGCTCTTTCTCAGCTCCTATATTTGCTCTGACTCCTGGGTAGCATGTGTGACACAGGAGATGACTTTTAGCCATATTACGAGGCTGGTGGTAAGAGGGCAGAAGCCTCCACTCTTGAATCTCTTGATCTTCTGGGAGATGATACTTTTAATTTACATCCACCCTAAACTGTGTCCTGAACCAGAAGGGTTTTGCCTAATTCATCATGCTCCCAGGCCACACAATGGGACCCCTGACAAGCAGAACATCATAGAGTGAAAGGAAGGGACACCGTGAGTGCTCATGAATTGCAAATTCCTCATCATTAAAAGATGCTGCCTTGCTTGGGACCATCTGCTTGATACTCTGGGGCCCAGGACCTCAGGCTAGAAACATCTGCTGCTTTAATCATTTTACCTCTTAATTAAAGCCAGGCAAAGGGGAGCCAAACATTGTCATGACCCTGGACATATCACAGTTTAGCCATATAGATCAGAGACCACATCCGCCTTGGCTGGGCATGAATGAGAACACTCAGGTGTACTGCTCACCCAGCACATGCGCTCCCCACTGAGATGAAGTGCATACAGTTTGTAAATCCCCTCCCATTGATGTGATGTACCATTTTGAAGACACTTTGTTTTCCAGTTCCATTGATCTTCCACTGATGCATCTTCCCGAAGGTTGCCTTTATGCTGTTGTGCCCTGAGGCATGTTGGTCAAGCAGTTAATGACCTATAAATAAACACTTTAGGGTGCTAGGGGAGATGCTTTTTAAAGGAACCCCACTATTAATCCTTTTGTACTGAAAAAAAAATCCACAGATACTCTTTAATTGAACTGTTTGGTAAATTCAGATTTTTATTTCAGTTTTCACATACTCTATCAAAGTGACAATGCATGGAAATATGTACTCAATGTAAAGAGAAAACACTAAGTAAAAACAGTAGACTACACTATCATATCTTCATGCTCAGAAAACCTATGTTATTTTGAATTCAGATCACTGTTAATGCTTACCCAATCACTCTGGGTTTTCCTCTCCTTCCCTTCCCATCAACCTGTGATCACTCCAGAGTCTAGCATGCTTTATATTTGACTTTGTTGTCCAAGTGGCTGCCTTAAGTTGGCTTCTGTACTTTAGAAATCTGCTAAAGTGCTTAAGTTAGGAACAAGGATCACCATCATTTTGTTGCTGTTTATTTACACAAGCAGTTCCTAAAAACACCACCTTGCACTGGAAAAGCACAGCCATTCTGGGACGGGCGCACTGCACAAGGCAATTCTCTTTCTCAAAGGAATTGTGGTTGGAGACAAGTACATGTATATTTAAGTATAGGGATTAATACAATGTCAATATTAAATACTATCCTTGCTGCATAATAGAGCTGGGAATGAGGTGGAGCAACCCTGTAAGACAATATCAGTGGGAGCAGCATTCCCAATGTCCTGACTTAGGAGAAAACTAGCTCTCATAGTTGACCCATGACCTCCATAATAGGTATTCTATAATTTGATAAAAGGTTTCTCTGCTGAAGCAGTAAGCCAGACCAAACCAAATTGAAAAAGTAAGAGAACACATTTATTTGAGCAAAGCAACCCCCGAGTGAGTTCTTCAGCCCCAGAGATGGAGACCGGAGATGTCACATGCCCAAACTAAAGCAGGGAACTTATATAGCCTGTAGGAAAGAGATGACAAGGTGTTCACAATAAGCTGGGTTTGTGCCCCATTATAATCAAAAGCTGAGCACTTTAGGTGGGGACTTGGGCAACTGGCAACTTCAGGGGAGGAGCTGCTACTATTGCCAAGAATGTGGAACTGGGCTTTTTAGCACCTTCTCTTTGTTGAAGATTCTTTGATAGGGCAGAGTTTAGAGAGAGAAAAACGGGGCTTTCCAGATCAAGCAAGAGTGAGCTGGAGGTTCCATCCAAACACCCCACACATGCACCATGGCACATGCATGTGCACATACATACACCGATATTTTTTAAGGTAATATCATCACAATAGATTGATCTCTGACTTTGGACTCTCAGTCTGTGTGGATATATTTGCCAATAAAGTATGATTATTAAAGACAATAGATATTTGGACCTAGTTTTTAGATGCAGTTAGCCAGTCGGTGTCTCTTTGCTGATGAATAAAGACCATTTATATTTAAAGTTATTGTTGAGAGACATTTGTTAATCCTTGTGACTTTGCTGCATGTGTTTTCTGGTTGGTTGGATCATTTATTGCTTGACTCTTTTGTTTGGGGTGTTTACTGTGTTGGACCAAGGGATTCCTTCCTGGATCTCCTTTGTTCATCAATTCCTCCCATGAAATGTCTTCTTTTCTGATCAATGCCCTTTCTTGCTCCTCCACGAATAGTGTCCCTTCAAGTATCTTCCACAGCGTGATGATTTGGTGGTTAGGAATTCCTCAGCTCATCTTACAGTGAAACTTTCTTCTTTTACTGATGGCTTTTGAGGATAGCTTTGCTGAACATAACAATCTTGGTTGGCAGTTATTTACCTACATATACTGTTCCATGCTTTTTTTTTTTTATAGTATTGCAGGGAGAAATTTGATGTTATTCTGATGTATATCCCTTTGTAGGTGAGTTGGTATTTTCCCCTTACATCTTTCACTGCTCTCTCTCTCTCTCTCTCTCTCTCTCTCTCTCTCTCTCTCTCACACACACACACACACACACACACACACACACAGCATACCCAAACTTATGAAAAATAATGTAAGTTGTTCTAAGAGACAAGTTTATAGCACTAAATGCCTACATGAAAAAAACTCTGGAGAGATCTAATATTAGCAACTTGACAGGACATCGGCAAGCTTTGGAACAAAAAGAAGGAATCACACGAGAGAGGGGTAGATGCAAGAAATACTCAAGCTAAGGGCTGAAATCAATAAAGAGAATCAATGAAACAAAAGTTGGTTCTTTGAGAAAACCAACAAGATAGATAAACCTTTATCCAAACTAACTAAATGTGGAAAATATTTAAATTAACAAAATCAGAAGCAAAAGGGGGAACAACAACAGATACAAAGGAAATTTGAAGAATCATAAAGACTTTAAAAACCTGTATTCCAAAGTGGTAAATCCAAAACAAATAAATAATTTTCTCTGTACATACCACTTACAAAAGTAAGGTCAAGATGACACAAGCAATTTAAACATACCTACAACCCCTGGAGAAATAGAAGCAGTCATTAAAAAAATCTCCCAACAAAAAAAGCTCAGGGCCAGATGGCTTTAGTGCAGAATTGTACCAGACTTTCAAAGAAGTGTTAACTCCATACTCCTGAAATTATTCTATAAAGTAGAAACAGAAGGAATATTGCCTAATTCATTTTATTAAGCTACAGTTACCCTATACCCAAACCACATTAAGATCCAACAAAGAAAGAGAATTACAAACCAATTTCCCCTATGAACATAGATATAAAAATATCAATAAAATGTTTGCAAATTGAGTTCTAGAACACCTCAAAAAGATAAGTAGGCTTCATTCCAGGGATACAGAGATAGGTTAATATATGAAGATCAATAAATGCAATTCACCACATAAACAAATTGAAAGAAAAAAAAACCCACATTTTATAGAGGCAATACAGGAAGCCCATAGTCAATAACAACTTGAATGGAGAGAATCTTAAAGTAACCCTACTAAAATCATGAACAAGGTTATCCATTCTCTCTATAAGTATAATATAGTATTTTAAGCCTTAGCTAAAGCAGTGAGACAATTGAGGGATATCAAGGGGATCCAAATTAAAAATTAAAAAGTCTAAGTATTTTTATGTGCATATGATATGATAGTATACATAAGCGACACTAAAAATTCCACTGGGGAACTCCTAGAGCTGATAAACATTTTCAGCAAAGTAGCGGGATACCAAATTCTCTTATAAAAACCAGTAGTCCTCCTATCTTCAAAGACAAACAGACTGAAAAAAGAAATCAAGAAACAATACCTTCTACAATATCCTCAAATAATATAAAATATCTTGAGGTAACTCTGACCAATCAAGTGAAAGACTTGTATAATGAAAACTTTAAGTCTCTGAAGAAAGAAAATGGAGAAGACATCATAAGATGGAAAGACCCCTCCCCCATGCTTATGGATCAGTAGGATTAATATAATAAAAATAGCCATCTTACCAAAAGTAAGCTACAAATTCAATGCAATCCCCATCATTATTCTAACACAATTATTTATAGACCTTGAAAGGACAATTCTCAACTTCATAGGAAAAACAAAAAACTCAAAATAGCTAAATTGCAGGACTGGCCCCTTCACATACTCCAGCAGTTCATGGAAGGAGTAGATGTTAGAATGGGATAACTCCAAGCCCTGGATCCAGGCCTCAGTCATAGCTTAGTTGGTCAGTTCATCTGCTCTCCTGCACCTGCACCACAAGGGCCAGCTCTTCCTCTTGCTCAGGTGAAAGGTGGGGCCAGCTTACTGGAGTGTAACAGCCAGCACACTATTTCTTTCATGGCCACCACATGGGATGGCTGCCAAGGAGTAGGACCAACTCTCTCATTCTCATATCCTTAACCTGGCTCTTCTGCACCCACACCACCAGGGAGAGCTCTTCTGAGCTCTTCTGTGCTGTTCAGGCGAGGAATGGGGCTGTTGAAGGGCAGGGCCAGCTCACAGGTGCTCAGGTCTTTGGGGCCAGTTCCCCCACACTGCCCAGGAGAAGGGAGAGGCCAGCCCACCTGTAATATAAATTCTCTGCCCTGGCCTTTCCAGCCTAGTCTTGAGGTTTGGATCCACTCACAGCCCTGCTGCCGTTTAGCCTCAAATAATCACACAAAGGGTCATATTAATTTTATTTTGCTTGGCCTATGACTCAGACATATTGCTAGCTCTTTCATCTTAACTCAACCTGTTATTCTTATCTTGTTTAGCCCTGTGGCTTAGTACCTTTTCTCAGAGCGGTATCCTGGTCTCCTTTCTTCTGGGTCTGCTGGAGTCTCTGCTCTGCTCTTCCTGTTCCCAGAGTTTTTTTAGTCTGGTAGCCACACCCATACTTCCTGTCTGCTTTCTGGTTAATCAGTGTTTTATTAAACCAGTAAAAGGGACACATATTTACAATGAACCAGAATATAATTCACTACTCTCACCCACTGTCATGCCTTCAATTGGTCTCTTTCACATGGACCAAGCTGCCAATCAACCATCTTACTTCAGCTCCAAAGTGTTGATAATATCCATTCTGTAAAAAATGACATACAACCCTCTTTGTGTGTAATTTCAATTATGTTCTCTTATAAATTCTGGAAAAAAATTTTAAGACAAAGGCAAAAGAGAATCATGAAATATGGAAACAGAAAGGTGACTTATTTGAAACCCCAGAACTAGAGTCACAGCATAGTGGCAGATGGGATATAGTACAGTGTTCTTCCCCAAGTTCTCACATATAAGCAAAGGCCAATAATTCCTGATTACCCATGCAGATACAGAAGGCAGCCCATTTTTGTTTTATTCCTTTTCTGAATCAAAAGCAAATGGCAGCCCTGGGTAAACATAGTCAATTTAATTAGAGAGCTGATTAGAAACCACCACTCAACCCAGATAAACAAGTGTGGAGATAGTCATTTTCCCTGTGAGGCTTGGACATGTCTGCTTAACCCAGAGGCTTTGTAAACAGAGGCTAAGGAGAACACACACAATACTGTGCCCAGCTCATGAGGCATCCTTGTGCTATCCACAAGCTGAGACTCCTCTTCTACAGCAACAGCAGAGACCAGTAGCTGCTGCATAGACATTATCAGGTAAATAGCAGGCCAAAGCAGTACTTACACAGGCCAATAAAAATCAGATAGTTATTAGAATCACAGCTTACAGAATAGGTTAGGATCTACATGTTGGACCTAAATGTTTTAGTCAATATTCTATTGCAGTGAAGAGACATGGCAACTCTTAATAAGAAAAACATCTCATTGAGGCTGGCTTACAATTTCAAAGGTTTATTCCATTTTCATCATGGTGGGAAGCACGGAGGTAGACAGACACAATAGTGGAGAAGAAGCCAAGAGTTATACATCTGGATGAGCAGGCAAGAGAGAGTGCCTCTGGGCCTGGCTTGAGCTTCTGAAACTTCAAATCCCACCCCTGGTGACACACTTCCTCCATCAATGCATCTCTTAATAATGCCACTTCCTAGGTCTACGGGGTCATTTTCATTGAAACCACCACACTGAACAATGGGATGGTCCACTTAAGTCTTTATAAATTTGGCCTGTAACTTAATATCTAGGTTAGCAAAAGAAAATTTCCTGCCATTCCAACAACCAGCAAAACCTGGTTGATTAGTGAGAAATGGCAGTTGATACTAATATAAAGATAAATGAGAGGCTAGAGTTATCTGACAAGGACTTTAAAGCACTTACCATGAGGATATTTCAACAAAAATGTTTGGAACGTTTACAAAGCAAGAATGTTTCAAAATTCTTGTTAGCAAGTGGAGTAGAATGGGGAGTTGGTTCAATAGTTAAGATCAATAGTGCTCTAGAGAGGACCCAAATTTGGTTCCCATACCAGGAGGCATATAACTACTGTAGCTCCAGCTTCAGAGGATGCAGCACCCTCTTCTGGCCTCCACAGGCATCTGCTCTCATGTGCACAACCTCAGACACACACACACACACACTGAAATTATCTTAAAATCTTTTTAAAAAGTCTTATTAAACCATTGTCTAATAAATTAATTTATTACTAAATGGTACAAATGTTGAGAAAAGAATAAATAAAAATTGTGGAACAAAAGCATGCAATATCAGAGACAGCAGAGAAACACTGTACTTGAGGACAAAGTAACATAACTCATTCAGTCTGAACACCAGGAAGAAAGAATGTGCTAAAATTAAAATGCAAACAAACAGAGGTTCAGAAAGCTGTGGGTAATGTGGGAAAAAATCTGATATCAGTGCCAGCAGAAGCCTAAAAGAAAAAAAGAATGAAAAGTTTAAAACCCTACTTGAAGAAATAAGAAAACTCCTCAAATTGAAAGAAACATAGATTCAAACATCTAAATTAACCCCAAGAAGAATAATCCAAAAAAAAATCTTTACCAAGAAACATTACCTGATATTTTAATAACTAAAATCTTGAGAATAAATGAACAAACCAGAGGTCAAATGCACTAACTAAAGAAGTTCCATAAGAATGGCAGCTGACTTCCTTTCTGAGACAATTCATTGTAGGAAAAAGTGGAATATTGTGGACTGTTATTCATATGCTGGAGATTAATGTCACCCACAAAGTCTGTATCTGACAAAAGAAAAAAATTTTTCATAACGAAGGGGAAAAAGAGTATTTCCAAGTAGAAGAAAAAACTCACAAGACATGACCTCATAAAATACCTAAAAGAAATTTCTCACCCAGAAAAGAAATGACAAAAGAAAGAATTTTTGAAAGCACACAAAGAAAAAAAGGCAATAAGAAGTAATTTGAAAGTGTGTATTAGGTTATAAATAATTTATGATCAGAACAATATATCAACCATTAATGAAGACTTACAATAACAATGGAAGTTCCTGTGCTTTTCTCGTGTCAAATGGTCAATATAAAGAGATTATAATAAGTCACATGTGTGCATTTTAACAACCAGAGAAACACTAATAAACACAGCTGTAATATAATGTTAGTAAAGTTTACAGTAACAGATTGAGGTCAAGAAGGGACAAGGTTAAGCATTATAAGGCTCTTATGCACACAGATGTGGCTGTGATTAGAATACTGTAAGTTCAAAATACCAGTTATAGATCCCAAAGCACTAAAATATCAGAGACTTATTAGCCAACAAGGAAGATAAGACCTTGTAATGTTTTCATGACATGTTCTCTTCACTACCCTAAACTCTGAGAACAGAAAAGAAGTTATTTTTCAACACACACACACACACACACACACACACACACACACACACACACGTTTACACCCAACCTACACTTTCTTCTCCCTCCCTCCCTTTCTCTCTCTCTCTCTCTCTCTCTCTCTCTCTCTCTCTCTCTCTTTCTTTTTCTCTCTGTCTGTCTCTGCCTTACACACACACACACACACACACACACACACACACAGAGCCCTATTCTCAGTTATTTCATAAAAGGCTAATATAGGTGGCAGCTGTAAGGTATTTTGCAGGTGTAATTAATATCTTTAGCCAGTTGGCTTTACATATGAGATTATATATAATGACGAGACTGATCTTATCAATAGAGAAAATTTAAAATAAGCTTACACAATTCCAGAGGTAACTTGAAGGAGTGGTTAGTTCTATAATCATTCTTCTCCTTTAGACTGCCCTGTCTGTAGAGAATGGCTTTGGTGTGTGTGTGTGTGTGTGTGTGTGTGTGTGCGTGTGCGTGTGCGTGTGCATGTGTGTGTGTGTTTCTCATCTACTCATGATCTCTCTTCTTGATTAGTAGACATGTGTTTGTCACACTTGCTTTACCAATGCCACAGTCAGCTAGGCTGGGACACAACCCCATTTGCCTGTCTTCCAATCTTGCTGTTCATGTGTGTGTCCATGCATGTATGTGAACATGTGTGTGTATGTGAGTGTGATGTCTGTGTATATGTGTGTGTTGTGCACATGTCTGTGCATCTTATAGTTATTCTTCAAAAGTTGAACACTAAGATACAAAGAAAATAAATATATCAATGAAAAGGGAAATTATGTTTTTAAAGGACCCAAATAAACATATTCAACTTGTAGATCACAAATAAAATAAAATTTTATCCCTTTAAGTAATTTAGAAAATTGAGCTTATAGTGTAAAAGTTTCTCACAAAGACAGTTCTAGCTTCAGAAATCTTTAACAGTAAAGTCTATTACATATTTTAAAAATTAAACAATAATCTACACCAGTGATTCTCCACATTCCTAATACTGTGTCCCTTCAATACAGTTCCTCATGTTGAGAGGGCTTTGGGGTATGACCCAACCAGGAAATTATTTTTGCTGCTACTTCCTAACTGTAATTTTGTCACTCTTATGAATTGTAATGTAGATATATGGTATTCAGGATACCTGATATGCAAGCCCTGTGAAAGGGTTGCTCAACCTCTAAAGGAATCTTGTCCCACAGTTTGAGAGCTGCTACTCTATACAAACTCAGAAAATCACAAAGAAAAAGGGTTTTCTAATTCTCCTTGAAGCCAGGGTTACTCTGACATCAAAACCAAAACAAGGCATTATAATACAAAAGAAAAACCATACATTAATATTCCTCATGAGCAGAAACTTTAAAAAGAAAAATGTAATAAATCAAATCCAATATATTGCAAGAATAGTAATTCACAGCTAAGGAGAATTTAATCTTTTAAAAATGCAGGATTGATATAATACTTAAAACTCAACTGTGTAATTTTGAAGATTTCAGAAAGTACAATATGACCAGAAAACTAAGCAAAGATATCATGGCTTAAAACAATGAATTCTACAAAAAAAATCTTTCAGAATTAGTGAGTTTAGAAAAAAAAATCCAAGGTCATATAAAACTAATTTGTAGTTTCATATACTAAAATAACCTTAGAAAATAAAATTAAGTAGTCAATAATATTTATAATAGCATCAGAATATAAAATTTTTAATGATATATCTGAAAAATAAGATGTGTATAATCTATACAATGAAGATCTAGTCACTGAAATTTAGAGATCTAAATAAATGGATAAATATTTATACTCATAGACTAACAGACAAATATTTATCAGCAAATCAATTATCTCCAAATTGTTCTATAAATTCAATTCAATCAAAATTCCAAAAATTTTGTAGAAATCCACAGAGCTGATTTTAAAGCCACATGAAAATACAAAGAACATGAAAAGCCTTGTATTCAGAAACAACAAGATTGCAAGAGGTCCTACTCTATGATCTATTACAAAACAGCCTTCTGTAAGCTCACCAGCCTAGTGACACATCCACAGGCTCCTTTTCTTCCCTGCCGCTGGAAGCACCCAGGGAGCAGGTACAGAGACCTACAGTCAAACACCAGGCAGAGAGGAAGAAGAGAAGGATCCCCAGCAAAGAAGCAGTGGTGCTGTTGCAGAGGATTGGAGCTCAGTTCCCAACACCCGTATGTGGTCGCTCACAGCTGCCTGTAATTCCAACTCCAGGAGGCCCAACCCTTCTGGCTTCTGTGAGCACACACGTGCATACACACCTGTGCTAATACACAGAAATGCACAATACACAAACAAAAATATAAATATTCAAAAATGTTAGATGTTCAATGGCATTAGTCCTTCAGATGCATGAATGAAAATTAGTGATTTACTACAGCAAACTCTTAGGTGGCTTAAGTTAAAAATTAGCAAATGGGGACAAGTTTCTAAATGAGATCACTCTTGGAATACTACATGCTACAAACACTTCAGAATAGCCTGATAATTTCTCCCAAAGTCAAGTATACACCTGCTGGAGGAATGATTCATCACCTCACACCTCCTCATACTTCCTCACACCTCCGTTCACCTACAAAGGCTTGCACACAATGTTCGTGGCAGCTTTGCTACAGTAACCCCACACTGAAACACCCACTTAAAGATAAATGAGTAACACACTATGTAATTAAAGGGATGAAATGCCACTCAATCATAAAATGGGCTGAACTACTGGTACACTAAAAAATGTGATTTCAAGGATGTACAGTAAAACATGTAAAATTAACATATCTAGAACCCTTTTATTTTTACACACAACAAATACACAAACTGTCAAAACAAATTGAACATGGATAATTATGACTAACATTCATCCCTAATCCTCAGTCCCATCAGCCTCTTTCCCCAACAGTTCTCACATGATGCTTGACTACTCTGTGAGGGAATGCGGATTTAAAACCTGAGAGAACACTCTGGAGTCACAGTGCCATCTGTATTGATGTGCAAACAAAGCCCAGTGTCCCTTCACCACCTACCACAGATGACTGAAGCTTCCATACATAGCAGCAAAAAAGGAGGCATCCACGTTTCTCTCCTTCCGGGTCTTAACACCTCATTTTTAGAAAGAGATTGCAGAGGGCGTGTGGGGAGCAGCTGGGTGTGTTCAGATGGTCCTGGTTCTTGAGACTCATCCTCCCTCACCGCTGGAGAGGCCCCAAGCTCCCTGAGAATGGTCATTTTATTCTGTCAGTTTTGGTTCTCTAGCTCAGTCTAAAGTGAATCTTTCTTTCTTCAGAGTCACTTCTCAGTCCCACAAAGGCTTTCCATCTCCCACTACAGGGAAGTTCCTACAGGAAAAGCTACCCCATTGAAGCTCTCTTTTATTATTGTGTTTTGAAATTTAGCCATCTGACTAGTGGTTTCCACAAGGCTTTTTTATACCCCTCACTTTTGGCTAATCCACCCACCCATTATCCCCCTTCTTCTCACCCACAACAGTGTCATGGTTACTAGGGGCAACTAACTGCTTTCTAGTGGATTTGAGGCCTGCTCCACAGAGGAGAATTTTATCTCCAGTGCTGTAATCCTGGTAAAGAACTCACCACTGTTATTTTGCTAAATGGTTATGCTGTCAAATACCTTCTAAATATTTACATTTGTACACATAAATCTAGGCTGTTTTCAGCCTTGGTCTGAGAAGCTTCATCATGCTGTGGACAGCAGTCAGTGGAGAGAATAATAACCGGTCAGAGTGCAAAGAACAGGAAACAGGGTGCTGAGCCCTAAACAGCACATCGATATCACTCTCACACACCAGGGCTCAGGAACTGCCCCGAAAGAGGAGGCAAAAAGAACATAAATGCCGAAGGACAGGAAGGAGTGCCTTAAATGCTCTTCTAAATATGGTGTGAGTGTCAAAGGCGTGGACTCACAGTAGCTGTGGTTGCCTACACAAGCCTTGCACAAGATCAAGCCAGACAAAAACCTGACATTAATGGCAAATGCTCTCCAGGCCCCACCCCTGCTGAGATGCTATCACAGTGGATAGTTGCTGGGGGAAAGGAGAGAGAGAGAGAGAGAGAGCCATTCTTGTTGGAGAATGTGGTAGGTTTCCCATGTTCTAGTGGATGGTCCCACACCTATGCATATGTGGGCAGCACTCACTGGGCTTGGTGGGTTATTAGTCTAGGTTCTCTAGAGAAAAAAAAATCCTTATAGAATAGATATATATGGGATTTGTTAAAGGAGCTCACAGACTGTAGTCCTGTAGTAAGCATTTCTGCTGGGCCTAGCTCCAAGATCAGGACCAGCAGTTCCAAATAAACCCCTCACAGTTGCTTGGTCCCAAATAATCCCACAAAGTCTTATATTAATTACATGCCATTTGGCCTATGGCTCAGGCTTATGACTAGCTAGCTTTCCCATCTTAACCCATTTCTATTCATCTATGTCTTGCTACATGGCTAATGGCTTTACCCATATTCCATTAGATCTTGCTCTCTTGGGTGGTAGCTCTTCTCTGTCTGACTCCTCCCTCCTCCTTTATCTATGCTTGGATTCCCTGCCCGCCTCTAAGATACCTTGCCATAGGCCAAAACAGTTCCTTTATTATCCAGTGATAATTCAAAACATACAGAAAGACATCCCACATGATGGTCCAACGATTCTACAGTCCTGTCTCCTAATGGAAAGTCCAATAGTCGTTTAGTCTGCAAGGCTGGATGTCTCAGCTGGTCTTCTGTATATACCAGGATCCCAGAGAAGTTGGCTCTAACATCGGTGAAAAAATAAACTTGTCAGTGAGAGTGAGAGCAAGAAAACAAGAAGCAAAAGCTTTCTTCTTCCATGCCCTCTGTAGGAGCTTCCACCGGAAGGCGTGGTCCAGACTTAAGGTGGCTCTTCACACTTCAAATGACCTAGACTTAGGGTGGGTTTTCCCACCCCAAAGGATTCAGTCAAGAAAAATTCCTGACAAGTGTGCCCAGCTGCTCATGTTTTAGTTAATTTCAGATATAGTTAACAAGAAAGAATAGCCATCAAAGTTCACACCTTGTCAACTTGACACATAATCATATCTCCTTATGTCACGCTTAATTTCCAAATGAAAAGAACCAAGTCATAATTATACCTAACATGATATAGCTATCCCCCCACATACAACTTCAAATGCATTATATATTTAACCAGGTCAGTAGGTTATAAAAACAATAAACAAAAAGAAAAAAAGAGATATGAGTTCTGGGAAATGGATGTGTTTAGGGAGATACGGATGGAATTGGAGAGGGTGGATATTGATCATAACTAGCAAGATATATTTCATCATGTACATGTATGAAATTCTCACTAATAAAGTAAATCATTTTTAGAAGTTAAAACTGCCCCAGTCTTCATCACCTTCTCATGTAAACCGTGTTTACGCTCTCCACTGCAGCCTTCTAGAAGGCACTACCACCCAGACAGTAGGTTACATACAAAGTGAGAGAGACTGCCTAGAGAAAGCCAATAATTAGAAGTTCCAAGTCACCGAGTCAGCACAAGGCAGGTTGGTCAAAGCCTGGCATTAGTAATGCAGAATTGCTCATTTCTACAGTTTGTATTTGGTGAGCAGTTATAAAATAAGCATTGTCTCTGTATGTTTGCTGTGGCTGTACTGGCTGGTTTGTGTGTCAACTGGATATAAACTAGAGTCATCAGAGAGGAAGGAGCCTCAGCTGAGGAAATGCCTCCATGAGGTCTAACTGTAAGGCCATTTTCTCATTTAGTAATCAGTGGGGAGGTGCTGACCCATGGTGGGTGGTACCATCCCTGGGCTGCTGGACTTGGGTTCTACACTAAGGTGAGCTGAGCAAACCCTGGGAAGCAAGCCAGTGAGCAGCTCCCCTATACGGCCTCTGCATCAGCTTCTGCCTCCAGGATCCTGCCCTGTCTGAGTTCCTCCTGACTTCCTTTAATGATGAACACCAATGCTGAAGTGTAAGCCAAATAACCCCTGACCTCCTCAGCTTGCTTTCTGGTCATGATGTTTAGTCACAGCAATAGAAACCCTAAGACAGTGCCTCTTCATTTGATCTCTCTAAATGGAAAGCCAGAGCACTGTCCTTGGGTCTCAATTTTTGTGCATGTCACTGAGCAATCCTCATGGGGTTTGCTCTCTAAGACATTTTACTCAACAACTAAAATGAGATTCTGAGCCTCTCCTATCACCTCTCTCCTGCATGACCCTTCCCAGTTCACTTCTCCAAGCGCTGTGAGTGGGCCCTTATCACCTCTCTCCAGTTGGATTTTCTTTTCAGACTTCCTTTTGGGCTTCCACCTCCCAAATAATGACACAGAGATTTATTATTAATGATGAAAGCCTGTCCTTAGCTTAGGCTTGTCCCTAACTAGCTCTTATAATTAATCCACATTAATTCAGCTGCATGGTTTGTTACCCATCTTCCATAATAGATGTCCAACTTCCTCAATGTCTCACTGGGGTCTCCCATACACCTAGATTCATCCAAAGTTCCTCTCTCTACCTGGAAGTCTCATCTATTCTCTCCTGTTTAGGCATTGGCCATTCAGCTCTTTATTAAACCAATCACAATGTATCTTCATAAGTGTAAACAAATATTCTACAACATTTCCCCTTTTGTCTAAATGAAAAGGAAAGGTTTTAACTATAACACAGCAAAACTATATACAATAAGAACAATTATCAAATAAGAATTACACTCACATTGTCTAGACCATTTGTGTTTGGCAAATTTGGAGAAATTTCTTTATTATTTATTCTGTCTTGATGAGCCCAAACTTTTATATCTAAAACATTTTCTATCAGAACTTGTATTTCCAACCTAAAAATACCTTTTTAGACCCTAAAACATCTTCTTGAACAACTTAAGCTTTTATGTTTCTCAACCTTAAAAACTTTACATCTCTTTTGTAAGTTTCTTTTCTGAATTTGGTAACAAAAAAAACCTTGTAAAACTGTATCTATTCTTCAACTCTATCAGAGACACAAGAAGGATAGAGTACTGGAGTAAACAGAAAGTGCAGAACAAGCAGCTTCCAAAACTATAGAATTGACAAAGACATCTGGCTGCCTAAACAGTCACACGAGGTTCCTCTGTAATTTTGAGGCATCCATTTTTGGTCTACAGGTCTAGAATATCTGACATTTCTTTTTCTATGAGTCAGGAGTTTTTGAAGAACTGTCCTAATTGTCTTGACAAAGTTCAACAGTTGCTTTCTTCTGTGTCCTTTTTGTTCAGTTTGGACAGTGAACTGTCAGTAGTCAAAGCAATACCAGCTTCTTGCCCAGTGGCTAACTTTGCCACAATAAAAGCAAACTCGATATGAAGGCTCTTCAATGCCCATCATCCTTTTTTAAATACATTGGTGCTTCCAGGAAGAGATGTGTCTCATTATCCTGAAAAGCCTTGTATTATTAAAATATCTTAGATGGCATATTAGGTAGGCTCTGAAGTGTTTGAAGACCACCTATCTATCTAAAACATATCTGTTTGACCTTGAAAACATGTCTAACATGACTACAAGTTTGATTGTTATAGATGGCTAACTACTAACCTGAATTTCTCTAAATAGTTTATAATAATAACTTTCAAGGGCTAGAACTATACATTACATTTTTAAATGAGCTGCATAGGTACAATACCTTAAACAAAAATAGAAACATATATACAGTATGTTATAACAAAAATAACCTTGAATTTGTATTGATATACAAAAATATACACCAAAGTAAAATATTTGAGATTAATAACCACTTTTTAGTTTAGAGTCAATAACTTACCACTTAAGAGTAGATTCAATAATCTACTCTTTTATTTGTATTATTTGTATATCTCCCCTTTATCTTCTCAGAAAGAGATCCCTGAATCTAAATCTCTTTTGCTTAGCTTCCTCCCTGACCATGAACAATAACAACATGAAACTAACTGCCCCAAACAATGATAAACACCCATAATTCACCAACAACCAAAAACCACCCACCCCACCTCTTGAGAATGTAGGTATCATATTCTCTAGACTGCTTCCTGCTATTTGAGGGCAACAACCTCTTTAGGGGACCCTGAAAATTTTGAGATAATGGTCAAGTCCTGGGAGAGCTTGTTAACTCAGTTGTTGTCCAGTCTCTGTGAAATGAGATAGTTCAGAGTTCATCTGAAGTCCTGGCTGGGGTAGTTTGTGAGGCTAGACCATCTCATCTAGCAGCCCTGAAGTTGTTCTGCAAACAGATTACTGAAGAAACTTCAACAGAGGCACCTGAGAAGCTGGATCACCTGGGCTACTTGTCCTCATTGGTGTCTGGTTCTTTCTTTTTTTTCTGAAAACACATGAACTTTTAGAGGTAATATACATATCTGCATTAGCACAAGCATGGAATGTGTAGTGTGCACAAGTCAGTTAAAGATGATTTTTTTGTTCTAAGACAGAGCAAGTAAAAGGCATCTGTCAACATTTTAAGTCTATTTGGACTGTATAACCAAATTGTCATGTGGACTCGGTAGCCAACAAAATTTATCATGTCTGTCTTAGTTGGGATTTCTATTGCTGTGAGAAAACACCATGACTGAAGACCAAGTTGGGGAGGAAAGGGTTTATTAGGCTTACACTTCAGCGTTGCTGTTCATCATTGAAAGGAGTCAGCACAGGAACTCAGACAGGGCAGGATAATGGAGGCAGGAGCTGATGCAGAGGTCATGGAGGAGCATGCTTCCCCTGGCCCACTCAGCCCATCTTCTTACAGAACCCAGGATCACCTTCCCAAGGATGGCACCACCCATCATGGGATGGTCCCTCCATTAATGATCACTAAATGAGAAAATAACTTACACCTGAAGCTCATAGAGATATTTCCTCAGCTGAGACTCCTTCCTCTTTGATAAAGCTAGCTTGTATCAAGTTGACACACAAAACCAGCCAGTACACTCGGTCTCAGAGCTGTTCCCATGTTTCTATCAGCTTATACTTCACTAGTCTTATAGTTTTTCTTGGTTTAGTTTTTCATATCTGCAGCCAAGATTTTCAGGAGGTCTCCCCCAATCAAAATTTACCTTTATTAATTTCTAGGAAATCCATAGCTTTATGTTTCTTGTGGGAACAAAAGCATAACCTCTCCCCCAATGAAACACACTTTCTGACTTCCATCTGCAGTCAAGAAATTCTTAAAAATATATGGGCTGGTTTAATTAGGCAGTTTCCATAATCCAGTGTCTTTTAGCAGCTCCCATTAAAAATAGTAGAAATACAGACAGAATACAGAACAAGTTAATAGGAAGGGAAAGAAAGGAGGAATAGGAGGAAGAAGAGAAGGAGGAAGAAGAGGAGGGAAAGCTGAGATCTTTGTTGCTTGTTGAGTTCAAGCCCATTCCTAAAAACCCACCCACAGACCTCTTGAAATTGCTCCCTTCCTTCCATACTTCAAATCTGAGAGTACCCTGAAGACTCAGGTATTTGAAGATGAGACAATTCCACTCTGTTCTCAATTCTAGCCTGATTTCTACCATGAGTGACTGTGGAGTGGGCAGCACAATTAATATGTGGCTCAAAAAGAACTACTTGGACAGCTTGATACTCATGCTTTTGTAATGTGAGGACCTGAAGGGCAAGAGCTTGACCACACACATTTGGGCAGGTAAAAGTCAGGATGTTCGCACTTGCTGCTACATGTGACTATACAGGGTGAGATGGGAAGTGACTGAAATTGTTACCCTTAGAAGCCAGACCCTGGACTTTTGGAAAGGGCTATATTTGAGATCTGAATGTGGAGAAACAATTATCAATGTAAGGATTCCTGGCAAGTCACATGGTGAACCCACCTTGGCACTGGGTGAAATAAGAATTCCTGCCATGTAGTAGCCTCATGGTAAAGCCAACTTGGTGCTGGCAGAATGTGCAGAGTATGGAGGGCCCACCCCTAGGTGTGGCTAAGTAAATCCATGCCCACCCTTTCTCTTAAAAGGAGATGCCATGTTACAGTCTGTCTCTTCTCTCTTCTGCATCTCTGCTCCTGTACTCACCTGGCAACTGTCCTGAATAAACTCATGTGGCCCTGGTAGTATGTGTGTGTCTCTTCTCGTGTGCAAAGTCAACAATCAACATTAGTGATAATAGAGATTGCAGTCAACAGTAACAAGAAACACTGAGATATTTCTGTGCCTCAGCACATACATGGAGCATTATTCAGCCCAGTGTGAGCATATGCTGAGGTTGACCAGTTGCTGATGGGCTGTTGAGCCAAAGTGATGTCAAACAAGAAAATAACAATGGTTTCATGATAACCTCAGTGATTCGCACACTGAATCAGGAGTTAGTTAAGACAAACATTTTATGTCCTATTTTTCTACCTATGTAGTGAACTTTGTTACAGTCTAGAACATGTTAGCACAGTCTTGGATGATAAGACAAAGTACAGTTTTGAAAATAAAACATCAAAATATCAAGAACATCATTAAGTTAGAATAAGCTTGGTTCTAACCCAAGACATTCCATGCAATGAACTGTTACTGTAGCAACAACGTTCTCTGGAGGCTTATTGTCTGGAAGGATATTCCTTGGGCAAATTTCAGGTGTTTATGGTTTTCAGGTATTCCTATGGTTATAAAATTCTTTTTTAGAAAGAGCTAGAGAGATGGTTCAGAGATGAAGATCACTGGCTGCTCTTCCAGAGGATCAGGGTTCCCATTCCCCAGCATCTATATGACAACTCACAACCACCTTTAACTCCTGTCTAAAATGATCTGACCTCCTCTATACTCCTCCTAGACTCTAAGGATATTGTATGTGCAGTGGGATTATACTGGTAATGTAAATATTGTCCCGCATATGGGTTTAATAAAAAGCTGATTGGCCAAAGGCAAACAGGAAGTGTGGGCGGGACTACCAGGCTAAGAAAACTCAAAAACATCTCAGAGCAGACACAGACACCAGACACAGATGCCAGAGTCACCAGAGCTGCCAGGAGATGCAGAGGAAATGCTGCTCTGAGATAAGGTACTGAGCTGCATGGCTGAGCAAGATGGGTTGAGTTCAGTTGAAAGAGCTGGCAAGTTTTATGCCTGGACCCTAGAACAATCAGTATAAAAATAATATGTGCCTGTGTGTGATTATTTGAGGCATAGCGAGGCCAAGAGTGAGACTAAACCTTTGGTCCAGGCCCAGAAAGTCCAGGCTGGAAACATTTACAACATGTATGTATATGTTGCTCAGACATACATGCACTCAAAACACCTTTACATACAAAATAATGAAATAGAAACAAATTTAAACCCTCTTATTTATATAAGTATATTCTCAATAAACAAACCTCATCTCCAAGTTCACAAATTCCTTTATGGAAGAACTATACCTGTATTTTGTCATATGCCTGGATATCTGTTGTACACTATTCATAAATGAGTACATAAATAATCATTGTTCTACAATCAAGTTAGCTCTGTCTGCTCTGCTCAACCCTCACAACTATGTTTTAGTGATACCACAGTTGTGAGTACAAATTTATTAATAATAGAAGGTGATTTAATGCAGGGAGTGATTTATGATATTTATATAGTATATGAAGTATAACAGTTGCCTAATCACATGCTCTCCGGGTGCCATCAAGCTACAAGAATGACACAGAGCTTGTTGGAACAAAAAGAGAATTAAAGTGCTAAAATTAAGTTTAAGCCCTAAAGATAAACTGCAGTGAGGTAACTATAGCAATGGGGTACAGTATTTACCATGGCTAGGTATATGCCCCCATTAATCACTTAATGCTCAGCCTTGTGATACAAGTACCATAAGGTATTGGGAAGGCTGAATACATATGAGTTGTACAGATAGTGAGGGAATAATTTGAAGGCCCAATTCCTGAATCCCAGGATCTAATTCCACCTGAGGCCACCTCCTAAGTCTATGTGGCTTTTCATTGCAAATCAGACATATTTCTTAAATGAGTTAATTTAAAAGTTTTATATATATACATATACATATATATACATTCACTATATTAGGCATCATGAAGAAAACAGAATTAATTTCACAAATACTAACAATGCTTATTCCACAGTTTAGGGAAGCCACTAAGAAAACACTTTTCTTCCTTCCAAAGTCAGGCTCCTGAGTGTCTACCCTTCTAAGATCCAACATGTGTAAATATTCATCTAGTTCCTCACTCTGCCATTTATAGCTTTTTCTAAAAAGCAGGAGGCTTAGGTCACAGAAACAGAGTTTTTCAGCAGGCACTAAACTTTTCAGTCTTGAATAAACACACATCTTAACTGCAAAATATATGCTGTGGAGCAAAGCCCATATGACAGATGGAAGAAGTTTTGGATGTTTTTAAATGCTTCCCAGTCAATTACCAGCCACCAGGGGGAGACCTTCAGAATGTTTTCGCCTCACAATCTAGAAACACACACAGAAATCTGACCAAAAAGAGAAGCCTGCTTGGTCAGGAGAGATGACTCAGTTACAAGCACTGGCTGCTCTTCCAGAGGACTCACGGATGATTCCAGCATCCACATGGTGGCTGCCAATTCTAACTACAGTCCACGGAATCTGATGCTTTCCCCTGTTCTCTGCAGGAACCAGGCATGCACACAGACATGCATGCTAGCAAAGTAATAAATAAATAAAAGCAATAATGCATCTTGTGTTTAGCAAAGCTGGGAGGGAAAAGTCGGGAAATGAATTAGGCTCCAAATTCTTCCCTTGAGAGCTCCAACAAGACCAAGGAGGTAAATGTTCCCTCTACTCTTTCCTCACCCAGAGGCTTCCCCATCTGGAAATTGGTCACAAACTCCATAAATTAACTGTAGGCGACACCTTTTTGAGTAATCTATTTGGTAGTGGAGAAATGAAACACTCACATGGTAGGCTTTGAGGGTCAGCAGTCCTTCTCTGTGGGCTAATGAAAACTTTACGATGCTGGAGTGTGAATGGAGCTCAGATCTCTTCAGGATTAATATAGGTAGTGCCACGAGCCTCACAAAAGTGTTTTCAGTGAACGTGCTGGTTGTTGTTACTATTCTCAATTTGGCAGAGCAACAGAATCACCTTGGAACATAGAACAACTCAAGAGAGCAAAAGGATGAAGGGAACTGTCCTCATTCTGCACCATGGCAACTGACTGCTCTGCCTCTCCAGCCCCAAACCTGAACCCAATGACTAGGGACACATTGGAAAGTGAATTGCTTTCAGTAGCCAGCTTTTATAATTTCATAATGTACTGTGATTATATTACCAACTGGATAGTTATCCTTTTACAACAGCTTACTTTAATTTTATACATTGTGTGTGTGTGTGTGTGTGTGTGTGTGTGTGTGTGTGTGTGTGCTTGCACTCACATGAGAGTATGCCATAATGCATGGTGCATGTGTGGAGGTCAGAGGAAAACTTGAGAAAATCAATTATCTCCTCCCACCATGTGGGTTCTGGGGGGATCAAATTCAGGTCATGAGGCTAGGTGGCCAGTGCCCTTACTGACTGAATCTTTTATCTGGCTGGTTTTATAACACCTTTTAAGTGCTGTTTGCTATTATTTTATGGATACACCATTGTATGCATATATATAGTTTCTTTTAAAAGCCTTTTATTATTGTTTCCAGGCTTTTTCCTCCTACACAGAAGATGAAAGAAATGTCTTTGACTTAACTAAATATTTGCACATGGCCTTAGAATAAAACCTCAAAGGTGGCCTTTCTAGACCTGAGGATATTTTCATATGTAATAATTTTGATGCATGAATTGCCCTTTAAATACACTGTATCAATTTATAATCTTGCACTGATGTCTCCTTTCCATTTGAGCACACTTAATGTAAGTGTAATGTAATGTAAGAAGAGAAACATCTTACTTTGATTTGTATTTTTAAACCTTACTACCTTTTATAATTCTTCACTTGCAAAGTGCCTGATTACATTTGTCCTTTTTTCAATGTTACTGTATGTTCATTATCTGTTACTTACATACAACATTAAAATTCAAAAGAACCCAGGGGCTGGAAAGTCAGCAGTTCCAAGAACTGCCTTCTTGGAACAGGAGCTTGGCTCCCCAGCATCTGCATTGCTCATCACAGTTGGGGTTTCTATTGCTATGACAAAGTGCCATAACCATAAACAACTTAGGGAGGAAAGGGTTTGTTTCGGCTTACAAACCTCAAGTTATAGTCCACACCAAGAGAAGTCAGGGCAGAAACCCGGAGCAGGAGCTGGTGCAGAGGCCCCAGAGAAGTGCTGCTTCCTGACTTGTTCCTCGTGGCTTCCTCAACCTGTTGTCTCTCATACTCCAGGACCACCATCACTCACAGTGGGCTGGCCCTCCCACACCAACTAATGATCTGCCGACTTAACCTGAAACCGATCTTCAACCTAATGCTCTCCTACCTGAGCTTCAGCTGCGTTCTCTAAGCTAAGCTTATCTCAGTTGAGACCCCCTCTCCCCAAATGACTGCAGCTTGTGTCAAATCGACAAAACGGTGACCAAGGCAGTGAGCAGTCACAGCTTCCTGTTAGGTAACTCCAGTTCTGGGGTGTCTGATGCTCTTCTTCTAGACTTTACAAGAAGCTGCACTCCTGTGTTCACATTCAGACACATAGTTTTTCAAAGCTTACCCAAAATGGTTGTATACGTTTATATATAAATTACATATAAATATATATTTTTCGGGCTCTATATATGTGGTGAGCTACCAGAAATGTTTCCATTCCTTTTTTTTTTTTAAACTTTATTTATTTATTATTTATTTATTTGCCTTGGTGTTTGCCTGGAACTGGAACTACAGACAGTTGTTAGCTGCCATGTGGGTGCTGGGAATCGAACCCGGGTCCTCTGGAAGAGCAGACGGTGCTCTTAACCGCTGAGCCATCTCTCCAGCCCCCATGTTTCCATTCTTTAAGGCATAGTGTATTCTATTTACAAGATGGAACTGGAGAAAAGTATAGAAGCAAAAGGGTCTTTGTGACCAAAACTGCTAAGACCCTTAGGCGACAGGCCCCAGACATAACTTTCCTAAGAAAGTCACTGGAACCTAAGCAAACAGGTCTGGCTAAGTTCCACCAGGTGTACCTGCATATCCATCCCTTCTTCATCAAGTCTAAGAAGAGCACAGCATTCCTGGTTCTTAAGATCCCTGTTACTGAAGGCTCTGGTGTCATTTGGTTAAATAAGTGTGTCATGTTTTTATGGGGTTTTGAGACATCAATCTCACGGTGATTGGACAAGAAATTTACTTTTACTCCTCTGTGTATTTTAAGCATGAAATTTAAAAACCATATTTCTTAAAAAAACAGAATGTGCTGACAGTTGAAAGGGGAAATGTGAGGTCAGAGCTAAGGTACATGGGGCCCTTCTGTACTCTGTTCAAATCGGAACATTAAATAGCTCTGGGTTCAAGAGTTTTAAGAGTCCAAATGTCATAACAGACAGAGAGAATAAAAGATACACAGACAAGACACTGAAGAAATGTTTATAGTAAAAATTATATAGTTCATGTCAAAGCAGGGATATTACAAGATGTTTACTGTTAAAAGGGAAGGCACGGAGGAAAAAATGTCAACAAAGAAAAATAAAAATTAGAATGGCAATGTGCAGAAAACACTGATTAAGACAACCACACTTCATTCTGAAGAGTTCAATTCAGTTAAACAAGAAATTCTTAATATAATGAATATATCATGATATAGTCATGATACTCCTATCACTGAGTATCTTGCATAAAGCAAAAAATATCACAGATCAGAAGACGAATTGGCAAAATTGATCATAAACTGAAGGAAAACAAGAAAATACACGTGTTAAAAATGCAGAAATGATTCAAACAGCATTTTTATATCAGATGAGATAAATAAGGCATTAGCAGCCCTAGTCTGGAGGAAAAAATAAAGAAGAGAAAGCACAAATGTGCCCAGTTAGGACCAAGAAAATCGACAGAAGAAATTAGGGTGATTGTTCCAGGTGCCTACAATGCTCCACGAAAACAAACTTGGAAATACAGACAAGACTTAGTGCTTCCTCTACAACACACCAAGTATCATTAAATTCCAATGCTTAAAAGCACAGATGATGAGGCAGGTATTTGAGAAAGTGGTGAGGGTACCAGCCTCTGCTGATGACTCCTGAGCACCAGATCTTCAAGAAAACCAGTCCTCCTCACTGCCCCCTGTTGACATATATTGAAAACAAAACAGGGGACCGGGTGCTGTCTGCAGAGTCCCAGCGAACTCTGTAGCAGGGGCAGATAAAGTCTGCCTCTCACCATACCCACCGATGCTGATGAGGGAATTTGCATGGCTACCCACCTCCACCTCAAACTGAGCGAACAGATAACTTCTGGGGTCTCTGAAGGACAGACTCAGACCCTGCCCAGAGAGGTGACAGGAGGCACAAAAGCCCCAGTGCCACAACTTACCAGGAGCCATCTAATCGTGAACCACTGAAGCCATGGGCAAACGTCAGTGCAAAAAATTACATAATAATACAAAGAACAACATGGTAACTCAGGAAGAGAGTGGCGATCTTACAAATACAAGACCTGAACTGAGCAATGAAGAGGAAACAGAAGGAAGCAATACCAAAAATTCCTTTTTGATGATCATCGAAGCTCTCAAAGAAGATATGAAAAATACCTTTAAAGAAATAGAAGAAAATACAAACAAAAAATTGGAAGAGATGAACAAATCTATGAAAGAAACATGCCAGGAACTAAAAGTTGAAATGGAGGCAATAAAAAAGGCACAAAATGAGGCAAAGATGGAAATAGAAAACCTGAAGAAAAAAGCTGGAACCACAGATACAAGCATAACAAACAGAGTTCAAGAGATGGAAGATAGAATTTCTGAAGTGGAAGACTCAGTAACTCAAATAGATATATCAGTCAAAGAAAATAGTAAAATGAAAAAAGCCATAATTCAAAATGTTCAGGAAATCTGGGACACCATGAAAAGACCTAATTTGAGAATAATAGGAATAGAAGAAGGAGAAGAATACCAGCTCAAAGGCACAGATAATGTTTTCAATAAAATCATAGAAGAAAATTTCCCTAACCTGAAGAAGGAAATGCCTATAAAGATACAAGAAGCTTACAGAACACCAAATAGATATGACCACAAAAAAAGTCAGTGTGCCACATTATAATCAAGCCACAAAACATACAGAACAAAGAAAAAATTTTAAGAGCTGCAAAAGAAAAGGGCCAACTCACATATAAAGGCAGACCCATCAGAATAACGTCTGACTATTCAATGGAAACGATGAAAGCTAGAAGGGCTTGGTCAGAAGTTATACAGACGCTTAAACAGCATGGCTGCCAAACTAGAATACTATACCCTGCAAAATAATCAATCACTATAGATGGAGTAAACAAGATATTTCAGGACAAAGTCAGACTGAAAGAATATCTATCTACCAATCCAGCACTACAGAGAGGATTAGAGGGAAAACTCCAACCTAAGGACCCCAGATACACCCACGAAATCGCAAACAATCAATAATTCCACAGAAGAATACCCTAGGGAAAGGAAATACAAACAAGTTACCACCAAAAATGGCAGGAAATATGAATCAATGGTCACTAATTTCCCTTAATATCAATGGTCTCAACTCTCCTATAAAACGTCACACACTAACAAGATGGATACAACAACAGAAGCCATCCTGTTGCCTACAAGAAACACACCTCAACTGCAAAGACAGACACAGGCTTAGAATAAAGGGTTGGGAAAAGATTTTCCAGTCAAATGGTCCTAAGAAACAAGCAGGGGTTGCAATCCTAATATCTAATGAAGTAGACTTTAAGCTAAAAGCAATTAAAAGGGACCAAGATGGTCACTACTTATTCATCACAGGAAAAATTGGTCAAGAGGAGATTTCAATCTTAAATATTTATGCCCCTAATATAGGGGCACCTACATATGTAAAAGAAACACTGCTAAAGCTCGAATCCCACATCAATTCTTATACCCTAATAGTGGGAGACTTCAA
>PVIH01016167.1:0-14041 GCA_004025045.1 Sigmodon hispidus | reverse complement strand
AGAGGTTATGATGCAAATGGATTTCATAGATATCTACAGAACCTTCCACCCAAAGGCAAAGGAATATACATATTTCTCAGCTCCTCATGGAACTTTCTCCAAAATTGACCACATAATTGGTCATAAGGCAAATATCAACAGATACAAAAAAATGGAACTAATCCCTTGTAACATATCAGACCACCAGGGTCTAAAGTTAGAGTTCAACAACATCAAAACCCAAAGAAAGCCTACCAACTCATGGAGACTAAACATCACTCAGCTGAACCATCTCTGGGTCAAGGAAGAAATCAAGAAAGAAATCAAAGTCTTCCTAGAATTCAATGAAAATGAATCTACAACGTATCCAAACTTGTGGGACACAATGATGGCAGTCTTAAGAGGAAAATTCATAGCGCTAGATGCCTATATAAAAAACCTAGAGAAATCCCACACTAGAGACCTAACAGCTCAGCTGAAAGCCTTAGAATAATTAGAAGCAAACTCACCTAGAAGGAGTAGATGGTAGGAAATAATCAAACTTAGAGCTGAAATCAATACAATTGAAACAAAAAGAACAATACAAAGAATCAATGAATCTAAGAGTTGGTTCTTTGAGAAAGGTAACAAGATAGATAAGCCCTTAGCCAAACTAATCAAAAAACAGAGCGAGAGTGTTCAAATCAACAAAATCAGAAACGAAAAGGGGGATAACAACATAACAACAGATCCCCAGGAAATACAGAGAATTATCAGATCATATTTTGAAAATCTATATTCCACAAAAATGGAAAACCTAGAAGAAATGGACAGCTTTCTGGACAGGTACCATCTAACAAAATTAAATGAAGATCAGATTAATTACCTAAGCAGGTCTATAACCCTTAAGGAAATTAAAGCTGTCATTCAAAACCTCCCCAAAAATAAAAGCCCTGGTCCAGATGGTTTCAGTGCCAAATTCTACCAGATGTTCAAAGAAGAATTACTACTGTTACTCCTCAAACTATTTCACACAGTAGAAACTGAAGGAATATTGCCAAATTCCTTTTATGAGGCCACAATCACCCTAATATCCAAGTCACTCAAAGACACAACAAAGAAGGAGAATTACAGACCAATTTCCCTCATGAATATTGATGCAAAAATTCTCAACAAAATTTTGGCAAACCATATACAACAATGTATAAAAGACATCATCCACCAGGACCAAGTAGGCTTCATCCCAGAAACGCAGGGCTGGTTTAACATATGAAAAACTGTAAATGTTATCAATCATATAAACAAACTAAAGGAACAAAACCACATGATGATATTCTTAGATGCGGAAAAAGCCTTTGACAAAATCCAACACTCCTTTATGATTAAAGCCCTGGAGAGATCAGGAATACAGGGAGAATACCTAAATATAATAAAGGCGATTTACAAGAAGCTGACAGCCAGTAGCAAACTTAATGGAGAAAAACTCAAAGCAATCCCACTAAAGTCAGGAACTAGACAAGGATGTCCTCTCTCCCCTTATCTACTCAATATAGTTCTCAAAGTTTTAGCTAAAGCAATAAGGGAACGAAAAGAGATTAAGGGGATACAAATTGGAAAAGAAGAAGTGAAGCTATTTCTATTTGCAGATGATATGATTGTATACATAAGTAACCCACAAAATTCTTCCAAGGAACTGCTACAGCTGATAAACACCTCCAGCAATGTAGCAGGATACAAGATTAACTCAAAGAAATCAGCAGCCCTTTTATACACTAAAGATAGAAGAGCTGAAAAAGAAATAAGGGAAACATTACCCTTCATAATAGCTGCAAATAGTATTAAATATCTTCGAGTAACTATAACCAAAGAAGTAACAGATCTATTTGACAAAAATTTTAAATCACTGAAGAAAGAAATTGAAGAGGATATCAGAAAATGGAAAGCTGTCCCATGTTCCTGGATTGGTAGGATCAACATAGTAAAAATGGCAATTCTACCAAAGGCAATCTACAGATTCAATGCACTGCCCATCAAAATCCCAACACAATATTTTTTGGACCTTGAAAGAACAATACTCAATTTGGAATAACAGGAAAGCCAGAATAGCCAAAACAATTTTACTCAACAAAAGAACCTCAGGAGGTATCACCATCCCTGACTTCAAGCTATACTATAGAGCTACAGTAATAATAACAGCCTGGCATAAAAACAGACTTGTGGACCAATGGAATAGAATTGAGGATCCAGACATTAACCCAAAAACCTATGAATACCTGATCTTTGACAAAGAGGCCCAAAACATTCAATGGAAAAAAGATAATATATTTAACAAATGGTGTTGGCATAGCTAGATGGAAGTGTGTAGAAAAATGCAAATAGATCCCAGCCTGTCACCCTGCACAAAACTCAAATCCAAGTGGATCAAAGACCTCAACTTAAACCCAGCCACTTTGAACTTGATAGAAAAGAAAGTGGGAAATACCCTTCTACAAATTGGCACAGGCGACCACTTCCTAAATATAACACCAGTGGCACAGACACTAAGACCAACAATCAATAAGTGGGATCTCCTGAAGCTAGGAAGCTTCTGCAAAGCCAAGAACACTGTCAATAGGACAAAACGACAGCCTACATAATGGGAAAAGATTTTCACCAACCCTACAAGTGATAAAAGACTGATCTCTAAGATATATAAAGAGCTCAAGAATCTAGAGCCCAAAACCTTGAATAACCCAATCAAAAAATGGGGTACAGATCTAAAAAGGGAATTCTCAGCAGAGGAACTACGAATGGCTGAAAGGCACCTGAAAAAGTGATCTTCATCTTTAGCCATCAGAGAAATGCAAATCAAAACAACTGTGAGATACCACCTAACACCTGTTAGATTGGCTAAGATTAAAGGCACAGATGACAGCCTATCTTGGAGAGGATCCGGAGCAAGGGGAACACTCCGCCATTGTTGGTGGGAGTGTAAGCTTGTTCAGCCACTTTGGAATGCAATATGGTGGTTTCTCAGAAAATTGAGAATCAATCTCCCCAAGGACCCAGCAATACCACTTCTGGGTGTATACCCTAAAGAGGTACATTCACACTCCAAAGGTATTAGCTCAACTATGTTCATAGCAGCAATATTTGTAATAGCAAGAACCTGGAAACAACCTAGATGTCCCTCAACTGAAGAATGGATCAACAAACTGTGGTACATCTACACAATGGAATACTACCCAGCAGTAAGAAAAAATGATATCCTAAAATTCGCAGGCAAATGGATGGCTGTGGAGAATATCCTCCTGAGCGAGGTATCACAAACTCATAAAGATAAGCAGGGGATGTACTCACTCATTAGTGGTCTCTAAACAAACAAACAAGAAAAAAAGCCAAAGCCAAGCATGCCCAAGCTGCAAACCACAACCACTGAACAGCTTGGGATCAGAGACACCCTGGACTGACCCTTCGGATCCCACTCCAGCTATAGGAACACCTGACTCACTCTTGAGGGAGGGGGGACAAAACTGGATTTGCCAGGAGTGGAGACTGAGCCAAGTATTATTGGGTCAGTGGGACCATAGGACTGTCTGCTCCTTGCCCAGGGAGGGGATGGGGAGTTGCAGAGAAGAAAAAATGACCTGATGTGGTGGGAGGGCGAAGGGACCTTGAATAAGGATATACAGGGATGGAAAAAAAAATTCAGAGGGAAAGCTGAACACAAAGTAAATATATGTGTAGCAATCTTATTTGCATTATCACCCTTGATAAGTCATGCTTATGATTTTTATCTTCTTTATAGTTATGTTAACTTATCAGCATTCTAAATTCATTTTACTGTTTTTCTTGATAAATACAAAATAAATAAAGAAAAAATCAAAAAAACAAAAAACAAACAAACAAAAAAGATTAAATTTGTATAATAAGCTCTTTTTAAGTAACACCGCAGGAGAGTCAGGGTATCCATGACTTTGATCTGCTCTATTGTTGGTTCTGTTAACCCTTCCAAACTTGGCTAAGATGATATTTGCTAGATGTGCCCTTGGCTTTCTGCCATACAGATGTGTTTCATGAGGGTTTTTTTTTTTTTTTGAGACTATGTAAATATCCTCTGCCCTGTCATTTTTCATTCACTAACTTAAACACTCAGGGATGATTCCTTGGTAAGTCACTACTGCTTTGCTGGGTATCAAACAATCCAACAGTAGTGTTCTAAATCCATTACCACTTCTATACTTACTAGCTGCCAATCTCCCACAAACTTTCTTCCGTACTCCATTGTCTATAGCTTATGTATTTATTTGTATTTGTACAGACCTCTAGACTCCTATTTTGTTCAATGTGTTACAATCCAGTATCATTACTACTTGTTACAATGTTCAATTTCTCTTAGGCTTGGGTCACAGGAATCTTCTTCCGTTTCATCAGGTCCCTTTCATTATTTGCCAATTTACATTCAGATGCATAATGTTCTGGGATTATTTTATGGTTTCACTGTATTAGTTGTCCTACAACTGAAATATGCAATTTCTCTAGTACTCCTGGTTTCTTTCTATTAAAAATAAAATGGTGTTTATAAACCAAAAAAACAAAAAACAAAAAAAAGAAAACAAAACAAAACAAAATCCTCTGAGTTTCTATCTTCAAAGTCCTGTGTGAAGCCCTAGCACAGATAAATTCCTCTACTTAAAAACTTCCCCCAGGGTCCTTCAGAGAGTAACACTCAGCTGGCGGTTCGAGGAGACAGACCTTCCACCCTAGACCAGGCCAAGTTCGCGGAGAAGGCCCCGGCACTAATAACTGCTGCCCTTACTTACTCGAAGCCTCGATTGGTCACATTGTGGCAATACACCAAGGTTGAGATGGTTCCCCCAACCCCTGCTGAAACCCCTGTAGCTATTTAGAGTGTGGAAAAAAATAATTCAAAGCGCTAAAACTGGTAGCTTCAAACATCTTACAGTTAAGGAAGCTATGCTGAATAGTTTGGTGGCCACTGAGGTGTGGATGTGGTTTTATATCAGAGAGATCATAGGCAACCGTGGCATCGTTGGTTATAATGTTTGAAGATTAATCTTTAACATCTGATTTTATTTGAGTTTTTATGATGTTCTCGGACCACATGTAAAGAGATTGCTATCTGAATAAAATGCTAACTGTCGAAGAAAATCTGGATTAAAAACAGAACACAAAGCAAGACCAAATCCCAAACAAAACCTTACTTGAAAACATGAGGGCGGGGTGCAGGTGTGGTGGGGGTGAGTGGGATCAAGGACGTGAAAGCCAGCCAATCAGAAAACGGGAAAACCCTACTACCTCTAGTTAGCCCAAGTGTTTCAATTCTTTGGGAACTTTCTGGTCCGAGAACAGCGGACGAGGCCGTGGAAAAACTATGCAAAGGCAGAGAAATTAGACAAAGAATTAAGCCCCCAAAGGGAAAAGAGGTAAGCAGATCTAGGTTACATTGAGATCTGTTTACCTCTTTTTCCTTACAACGTAACTAGGATATGACAGTCACTCCAGGAATCCCAGGCACACAGAGTGACTGAAAGGACAGTTTCTAATCAAAACTGTCCTGCTATAAATTCCTGAGGTTCAAGTATTTCTCAGAAGTGCTCAGGATGGAAAGGAAATGTCACAAATTAATCCTCTGGGAAGACCCAAGATTCTGTTGCTAAAAAAAGGGGGAAAAAATCTGCTAACTGTTCATCTCGCAGATCTGTTTGGCTTTCTACTGCTCTTTCAGAAGGAAGAAGAATGTCATCCCTTTAAAAATAAAAATAAACAGACTGAGAGCTGGTGACAGCTCAGTGGTTAAAAGCCCTTACTGTTCCTGCAGAGGATGGAGTTTGGTGCCCTGCACACAAGTCAGTTCCAGCTCCAGGGGAGCCACTACCCTCTCCTGGTCTCTGTCGGCACTACACAGGTGCATAAACTCACACTGAGAGGCACATATAATTTTTTGTTTGTTTTTTAAGATGGTCTCTCTGTGTAGCTCTGGCTGTCCTGGAACTTGTCCCTGAACTCAGAGATCCACTTGTCTCTGCTGGGATTAAATGTATATACCACCCCTGCCAGGGCATCATTTTTAAAAATAAAAGTAAAATCTTAAAAGTGGTTTTTTGATGTATGGATTTGGAGAATATCCTCCTGAGCGAGGTATCTCAAACCCAGAAAGATAAGCAGGGGATGTACTCACTCATTAGTGGACTCTAAACAAAAAAAGCAAAAAGCAAAGCATGTCCAAGCTGCAAACCACAACCACTGAACAGCTTGGGATCTGAAACACTTTGGATGCCACTCCCTCTAGAGGAACACCTGACTCAGTCTTGATGCTGGGGGGAGAAAACTGGATCTGCCAGGAGTGGAGGCTGAATTGAGCAATATTGGGACCTTGGAACCTCCTGCCCATGCTGGGGAGGAGATGGGGAGATGTGGAGAAGAGAGAGTGACTGGAAGGGGTGGGAGGGGGGAGGGACCTTGAATTAGGATATACACGGATAGAAAATGTGACTTTATTCATAATAAAAAAGAGGGTTTTTTTGAAAATAATAATCAAACCCACCAAAATAAAAGATATATATATATTTTAATGAATAGGACCAATATGACAGTGAGGAACACTTGGGCACACAGCTGCATCACACTATGTCATCACTGAGAGCTTGCACTCCACAAGAGTGATCCACTGCTCCTTATTAGTTTTTAGTATGTTTAGCTTCAATAAAATCTGTGGTATAACCACTGCTACCCTGTGTGGCGAGCCGCTTCTGGCCTGCAGAACGGCGAGTCACCACATGCACGATTCTTCTCGGATCACACTTTATTGGAGTACAGCTCAGTTGTGAAATGGTGGAAAGAAGACCCCGAGCCTGAGATTCAGCCTGCTTATATAGGGAAGCCTGGCGCGTGATTGGTGCCCATCACAATGCCTCATTAACATATAGCCGGTGATTGGCTCAAAGTAGACTCATTAGCATATGGCTGGTGATTGGCCCAAAATAATAGCTCATTAACATATTTGAGTACCGCATCGGATAGGTCCTTTCTCAATGCCTAATTAGCATAAGCACATCGGATTGGTCACTACTCGATGCCTAATTAGCATAAGCAGCAATAGAATGTTCTGGCAAGTTGTGCAAAGGCAAACCGTGCCCTACAACCCTGAATCTTAGAACAGCATCAGCACCTGAGAAGGAAACATTGTATCCTTCACCAATCCTTTATCCTTATCTACCATCCCCAGCCCTACACATAACTACTAATGCCTCTATGTGGATCGATCTCCACCTCACTATAAACAGTATCATGCAGTGGACTATGCCTAGCTTTTTTCACTTAACATCATGTATTCCAGGTTCACCCATTTGGTATCATGCTGTGATATATTACACCTTTTTATAGATCAACATTGACGTGAACAGACCATATCTTACCTACTTCTTAATGGCCATCTGGATTGTTTAGAGCTGTATAAACTTCAAATGGACATTGTGTTTGTTTCTGGCTCTGCTAGGCCAAACAGTAACCCAGTTTAATTCTTTCAGGAACTGGAAATATATTTTCAAAGTAGACACACTCTTTATATGTCTGTGACTGTAAGGGTTCCAGATCTCCACATCCTTGCCACAGTGTAGGTTGGAGTTTAGGTTCTAACTAGCCTGGTGGGTAGAAATCACCATTTCACTGTTCTATTAACATTTCCCCATGGCTAAGGCTATCCATGTGCTTCTGAACCAATTCTCTCTCTTCCTTGGACAAGTACTTATTCATGGATTGTTGTTTTTGTTTTGATTTTTGTTTTTGTTTTGGTAGAAGGAGGAAAAATTGAGAAAGAATCTTCTTATATAGCCCAGGATGGCATCCAACTTGCCAAAGTTCTTCCTTAGCTACCAGAATGTGGTGATTATAGATGTGAACAGGCATTTTGATAAATTTTAATTGAGCTACATATTTTTAATTGAATTATAGAAGTTCATTATATAATCTAGATATAAGACCCTTATCTAATGCATTATTTGAAAATATTTTTTATTATTCAGTGGATTACCTTATTTTCATTCTATGTCTTCTGAACCACAATACATTTTTTTTTTAAAAAAAAAGATTTGATAAAATCCTATTTGTTTTCAACTTTTCTCACTATTTGTGTAAAATATCTAAGCATCTTTGACAAATTCAAAGTCCTATGCTTTCTTCTGAAAGTTGTACCAAGGTAGCCCTTTTTTTTTTCCAAAAAAAAGAAATATAAATGCATTTTATTGTTGAAATATATACATATATATATAATACAGAGAGAGAGTTGGGGTAATAAAATTCTTACTATATTTCTCTGTTTTGTACTTTGGAATATTGCTTGAATTTTTCATAATCAGACTATGTCGGGTTCCAAGGTAGCCCTTTTATTTAGGTTGTTGATCCAATTCAAATTAATTTTTGTGTATGATTTTGCACAGGTACCCCCAAACTTGCTATGATAATAATTATTACTGTTGGGCTTTTAGTGATGGAAATCTCATTATGTAGTTCAGGCTGACTTCAAATTTACAGTGCTGCTGGACCCCTGTGTGCTGGGATCCAAGGTGTGGACCACCAAACCCACATTAACATGTGGTCATCTTCTCAGTACATGACCCATGTCTGGCTTGCCAGCCCCCCATTCCCTTGATTAGCACAGCTTTGGGGTGAGTTTTGAAATTAGGAAGTTTGAATCTTAGTACTTCACTGTCTTTTGAGATTATTTTGGTTAGGTCACTCATTAAGACTTTAGAATCAGCTTGTTGGCGTCTATAAAGATGTTAGTTGGGATTCAGATGGGTTGTGTTGAAAGTGAGAAACAGCTTGGAAATGTTCCTCTCTTTACAGTGTTCAATGTTGTGCCCTATGATGGTTTCCCAGCTATCAGAGCTTGATTTATGTCCTCAGCAAATGCTTTGCAATTCACATTGCCTGCTCTAAACTCTTTTGATTGCAAAATACTTATCTTAAGTTATGTATGCATATCTATATCATAGCCTGCTGCATTGCTGAATTAGTGTGTCAGCCCTCAGCATTTACTGAATATAAGCTTATGCCATCTGTGAGTAGAGATAGTTTTTATCTTCCCAGCCTATCTGAATGCATTGTATTTCTTTTCCTTGTTGAATTTGCATGGTGATGCCCTCTCCAGTATAACATTAAATAGAGTTGGTGAGAACAGATGTTCCCATCGTTTTCTGATCTTGAAGAACCACTCACCATTTCACTAATAACATGCAGTTAGGTTTGAGTTTTTAATAGCTATTTTATCAGGTTGAGGGAATTCTTTCATTCTTAGCTTATTTGGTGTAGCATTTTTCTATTATTTTTTGTAAAACAATTTCTGAGGTTATTGAAATGATAATCTGGGTTTTATTTTGTGGACATTTTACATTCATGTTTTTGGGCCCAGAATGAGATGTAGAAGTTGGTTTCTCAATCAATTAAAGAAGTAAATGACATATTTGGTCTATTCTTTATAATTACTTTGTTTTCCCTTTTGGATTGAAGCTACTATTTAGGGTATCTGCTTTTACCCTACAGGCTCCTGTGGTGTTTCTCATAAGGCAGCTTGCCAGCAGAAAACTGCTTTTGTTTTGTTTATATGAGAAAGTGTTTTGCTCTATTTTTTGAGAGCTAGCTTTGTTAGATGGAAGACTCTTAGTTGATAGTTTTATTTAAGAATTTCACTAGGCTAGTCATTTGCCTTCTATTCCTGCTGGTTCTCCTGGGAAATCAAGTATTCACATTTTAGGAGCTCCTTAGTATTCTCATTTTCTTTTGGTTGCTGTAATGAAACACTCCGACCAAAAGCAACTTAGAAGATGAAAGCACTTCTTTTCATTCCCAGGATGTAGGTAACATAGAGGGAAATCAGAACAGGAACAGAGCAGGAGCTGAAGGCCGGCCTGCTTGCTATTCCACACAGCATTACCTCCTATTCCACACAGCATCACCTCCCTACAAGGCACTCACTTTTAAGGATGCCCATCAGAAACCACGAGAGCTCACAAAGATGAACTGAGTCAGATGAAGCACAGACCTACAGGAAACGGTACACCACAATAGGCTGGAGCCACCTCCATCACTTAAAATTCAGACCACCTGGTCTGGACAGTCCCCAGTAAGACCCTCTTCTCAGGCCAGTCTACACCAGTGGTCTCAATGCATAGGCCATGACCCCTTGAGGGTTATATATCTTGAAAATCAGATATTTACATTATGATTCGTAACAGTAGCAAAATTATAATTATGAAGAAGCAACAAAAATAAATTTAGGGTTGAGGACCACTACCACATGAGGAAGTATATAAAAATGTTGAAGCATTAGGAAGGTTGAGAACCACTGCTCTAGAATTGTTAACAGCTAAAGCTACAAACCACCTAATGGTCAGACAGTCTTTGTGTCTCACAGATCCCAGCATTCCCCCTGTTCTTCTTGAGCCGCATTTCAGAGTGCTATGTCACTTGGAGGATCTTCTTGTGTTTATCATACTTAGTTTGCTCTGCTTCCTGAAGGTTTGGAAATTTTTTGATTGAAGGCTGAGAAATATTTTATTAAATTTATATTTTTAACAATATAGTATCTATTTGGATCCTTTTCATAGTTTTAGTCTCTGTATTTATAGTCGTTACTTAATGCTGTACTATATAATGTCTTTCTTTCTCAATGATGTTTAACTTTTGTTCTGTGACATCTTCATGATGGCTGCTTAGAAGTTGTGTGTGTGTGTGTGTGTGTGTGTGTGTGTGTGTGTGTGTGTATGTGTGCTTTCTTAGATAATGAATGGGTAGCCCTTGTCTGAAGTTTCCCTTTATTGATGTGGGATGTTTTTCTGTATGCTGTAAATTAACATTGGATAATAAAGGAGCTGTTTTGGCCAATGGCAGGCATCTTAGTGACAGGTGGGAAATCCAAGCATAGAAAACGGAAGAAGGGCAGAGTAAGACAGAGATGCTATAAGCTGCCGCTCAGAGAGCAAGATGTAAAAGAACAAGAAAGCTACAAGCCATGTGGCAAAAGATAGATTAGTAGTAATACACTGAGTTAAGATGCAAGAGCTAGCTAGTAATAGGCCTAAGCAATAGGCCAAACAGTTTGTAATTAATATAAGCCTCTGAGTAATTATTTTATGTGAGGTTGCAGAACTGGAGAGCTTTGTTCAGACAGTGGCCCAGATGGGCCAGAAACTGCTGGCTATATTTTATGTAATTTAAGTTACTTGTCAATAGCAGTCTGAAAATATTAAGTGAAAAATTCACACATTTTTAGTTAGGTGCCATTCTGAGTCATGTAAGGAAATCCAATGGTGTATGGTTCTGTCTGTTCTAGGATACAAATCTGTCTTTTGTCTAGCACATCCATCCGATGTATTCTACCCACTTGAAAGTCACTTGGGGTCATCTTTGTTACTGCTTCATCCATTCCAGTGCCACACTACTTATTTTCAAGAACCTTTACTTGGTGGCTTGATTCTGCCTCATATTTATTTACTATGTCTGACCATGTAAATGGTCATGTAAATGGTATGATTGCCCCACACTATTAAGAAAAGCTGAATATGGTTCAATATTTTGAGACAGGGACTAAATTCATGAAACTTTGTTATAGTAATTATTAGTATTGTTTACTTGCATTATTACTAGTGCCATACTGTGTACATAGTTTGTAACACACACTTTGCTGTGAGTATATATTTATAGGGGAGTATAGCATAGTATACATTAGTCAGGCAATGTCTTCTAGTGTCCACTAGGGGTCCTGGGGCAATGTTCCCTAGGATACATATTGTCAGCTTTATTTCTAACAAGCATGGGTTGTATTTTTCATTTTCTTTTCACATATCATTTTTTGTGTGTGTGAGAAATGAGATCTTACTTTGTATATTACGAACCTGTGAGTGGTGTTTGTTCTCTCACACTTAAAGCTTTGGTCATTATTTTCATGTTAGTTGTTTAGTGACTGACTTAATCATTTTGGTGGTTCTGTTTCTTGTCTACTGTAGTTTGGATATGAAGTGTCATGATATTCCACTACTGAAGGCTCATGTGTTGAAGCCTTGGCTCCCAGTTGTGGTGCTATTGGAGGATGACTGGACCATAAGAACGCTAGCCATCAATAGATTAACACACAGTTCATAGCTAACTGGATTATTAAAAGTGAGACCTGATTTCTGCAAAGAGATCATTGGTGTTGTGGGATATTTGTGCTCTGTGTGTATTACTATGATTGTTGTAATAAAAAGCTGAATGGCCAATAGCTAAGTAGAAGGTATAGGCAGGATTTCTGGGGAAAGAAAGGAAGAGGAGAAGAATCTGAGAGACCCCAGGAAACATAGTGAGGAAATAGAAAGTGCAAGATGGAAGAGAGGTGACATTGTGTGGTAAAGCAAAGATTAATATAAATGGGTTAATTTAACTTACAAGAGCTAGTTAGGAACAAGCCTAAGCTATAGGCCGAACTTTTATAATTAATGAGAAGCTTCAGTGTCATTATTTGTTAACTGACAGTCCAAAGAAAAATGCAGCTACACACCAGTGTTGTGCCTTTAAAGTATATAGCTTGTCCCTGTCCTTTATTTCATTTTTCTTTGTTACCTGTGGCAAGAGGGGAGAGAACATACAAAAGAAGCCAGTTGGCAAAGATTGGAAGCACTTCCTCACCTGTGAAGCGTGCTTAAGAAAGCCTACAGTACACAAACATGGGTGAGGCAGGGGCTTTTCTACACAGGGTCATGTGGCTTATGGCCCAGCACTTTGGGGCTTTTTCCGTAGCTCACTAGTTCCACACCCATTCTCAGGAATGTTCTCCCTTTCTTAATCAACCCCTCTGTTCCTATTTGTAACCACTTGTTGTTCCTGGTACAGTTCTTTGCTGCTAGTCACACAAGCCTGGATACTTCAGTAGGTGCCAAGGACTCATACCCACACCTTTGCACATGCTATGATGCTCCCTACTCATTGGATTCATCCCAACGGATCCAGCCAACCGTGAACAGGACCCACTGTAACTGGGCCCATATAAATCAGTTTTCACAGTGACAGAAAGTTGACACCACAGTCTTCTACCTCTTATAAGGCCCAGCTCGGGTGTGTCGACAGGCACCCGTGTTGACAGTGGTTCAGAGAAGGTACAGCTGGGGTGTGTCTTCGGGCGCCCATGTTGACAGTGGTATGGGAGGATTCTCTTCAGTCCCTTACCACACCCAGTTGTTAAACTCAGCTCATTACCAAATGAAACCTGTTTCCAACAATGTCCTGGGTTATAAATTGTTCTACCAAGAACTCGCCCAGATTCTGACTCCTTTGAGTGAATAGTTTCCAGGGTCAGGGTCTGGCTTGGATCGGACTCACAGCCACCTCCTTGTACATATGCCTGGTTCTCTTTTACAAACCAGGATGCCTGAGCTTTACTTTGCAGTTTGGATTCCTCCCAAATGTCTTTGTCATAACCTTTATTTTCCTTGACAATACCTTTGGTCTTCAATTTCTTCACTCTGAGACAAATACAGTCAGTTCCTTGGGGAGAGGAGAGGGGCTGTTTGCTCTGTGGCCCAGTTTTTCCTCACCCTGGCATCCTTGGAGCCAAGGCTCTGGTGTTTGGAGTAGAAACAGCAGCAACAGACTTCCCGAAGACAGCTCCTCAGCAGTCTCAGTCAGGTGCCTTGAAGGACAAACTGGTATATGATGCTCTCAATGTGATATCCTCTTTATTTTCAGCTAAACCTCTATGACATGAACTGAGGGTCTCCAGAGGCATTCCTGTCCACCAGTGTAGTCTCTTAAAGAGTACTCTATGACCTTGAGCTAACCCGAACAAAACAAAATCACATTCTGTCTTCTTATATTAACACCTTTAAGCTGAGAGTGAACTAAAATGCACTTCTGTAGCGTGTATCCCGGAGGCGTTGTTTACAGTGCGCGCCCACGCGCGCTGGAGCGCGCGGCGGCAGCGGAAGCGCGGCGGCGGGCTTCCGGCTGAGGTGCGCGGCGGCGGCTCCGTATTGTTGTGGCTGGCTTTTTTGCTTGTAATTATAACAAAATAAATCTTATTTGAAACATAGAAATTGGTGGCGGGTTTATT
>PVIH01016166.1:0-46714 GCA_004025045.1 Sigmodon hispidus | reverse complement strand
CCACCCAGCCATCCAACCACCCAGCCAGCCAGCCAGCCAGTCAGCCAGCCACAAAGTAAGAGAAAAAAAAAAGATATATAGAACTAAGTAAAGGAAAAAGCCCAGAGGCAAAAGGTAGACAGGGTAATTTAAGAAAAATTGGCAAGAAACAAACCAAGCTAAAGCCTGTCATTTATGATTAAGAATAAGCTCTATTTGGGAGTTGGGTGATGGGCCCCTAAAAGACCAAACAGTAAAGAGCAAAAACACGATTTCAAGTATTTAAATATCAAATTTAGTTTTACAAAGTGCTGGATTAAAAGATTAATTTAAAGTACTTGTACAATTTTTTTAAAAAAGTAAAGCATTTTCTGGAGTAGCTAGTATTTCCTTTTGGAGATCAAGAAAGACAAAGACAACAGAGTAACAGACACAATGCAGGCCTCTATGGAATACTGTACCTAGTGATGAAATTTACTCCACTAGGGGGAGTCAGGCTCATGCTTAATTCCCTTCAGGAAGCCAAAATGGAATAAAACACAATTCTACTTTAAAGCTTCTTAACATCCCCAATGACATTTTAGGGTTAGTCCTTTAAAATAAAAAAAGATCCTACACAACCCAGTTTCAACCTGTTTTGCAAGTCAACCTTTTAAGAAAGTCTACATCCATCTCCCAGCAAAGCCTCTGCTTATCCAGTGTGTCCCCGTCCTCCTGACCTCCCTCTGCTGGTAGCCCAGTCCCTGACTTCTCCTTTGTGGCTACTTCTCCAGGTCTTTTCTTCATAGACCAACAGAGCCTAGGAGGCCTGAGCAGTTGTGCTTCCTAAGGGACTCCCAGCAGTCTTTGGGACTCGTGGCTGGTGGGGAGGGAGTGTGATGAGGAGCATCCCCAGGAAGAGAGCTGTATCGTTGAAGTAAAGCCCTCACTCTTTACCTCCTTCTCCAACAATGGCTTACACTGTTTGTGTGTGCCAGCGTTGGTTTCCACAACAGCAAAGTTAGTCTGCAGTTACCATGAAGCTTGGCTTTTCATGCTGCCGCAGTGGAAACCACACTAGATGGTCACTGTGGTCCTTCCCTCAGAAGGAGCCTTCCACACTCAGCCACTGTGGGGGGACTTCATCTTGGGATTCACCATACATTGGGATTACAGGCATGTTCTGTCTCTGGGGATTGCATTCAGGACTTTATGCATGAGAGGCAAATACTGTATAAAGATGCCAACAATTTAAAGAGTATTGTAAAAATTAAATAAAATTATATTCATTAGGAATTTTCTGATTGTTTCCCTAAAGAACCTTGAAAGTCTAGGAGATACAACTAAGACATCATTCACACACACACACACACACAAACACAGAGGAACCAGCTGGCTTGACCTTTGGTACATAGGAATCTTTCTCTCCTTTCACACATGCCCATCTGCCAATGCTCTTTAGGACTGGATTTCTAAGTTCTAACTGGATGCAGCCAATTTTAAATTGGACTTCCCCGGTGCTGCTCTGGGGTTTGGCTCCTAGCTTTATACACCATTTAACCAGACAGCACAAATCACTTTCGTTTGCATTATCAAGATAACCAACGTGAATCTGTGTAACTTGGGTAGGGGAGGGAGGCCAGACCCTCTCAGACCATCGGAGAAACCCTGGCAGAGGGCATCTGGAAACACTCAGACAAGCAGTGGTGAGGCATGGTGCCCAGGAGACAAGAGGTCTACAAGCAGGAACTGGGTGGGGCTGGGTTGACTCTGAGGCACAGGGCTCAAAACCGTCCAGAACTTAACCCCTGGCCAAGTTGCCCTGGACTGTTTTCTATCTTGGCTTCTGTCAGCTTCCACCAGAAGGAAACTGTTAGGCTTGAGCCAGAACATTGTGCTTAGTGGCAGCGGCAGCATAAGGAGAGACAGGGCAGCTGCCACCCACAAGCAGTCTTGCCAATGACAGGATGGTGGGAATGGCTCTGGCTGGTGTGCCCTGGGAATAACAAAGGACAGTTGATCTTCACATGTACCACATATGCCTATGAGCGAATCTAGAAAAATGTGTGTGTGTGTATGTGTGTGTGTGTGTGTGTGTGTGTTATAAGTGCAGGTGTACATGCAAACATGCCTGTGCATATGGAGACCAGAGGTTCAAGTGTCATACCTCAGGACACCATTCCATTTTATCTTTTGAGACAAGATTATTCATCCAACTAGGCTGGCTTTCAGTGAGGCCCAGGGATCTATCTGCCTCTGCCTCCCCACTATTAAGATTACAATCATACACAGCCATATAGTGTTTTGTACAAAAATTCTGAGGATTGAACTCAGGTCTGGAACCATCTCCCTAGCCCAAGTTTTTTCTAATCTTGGTAAATGAATGAATAAACAAGATTTGATATTAAATTCAATTAAATATTATTGGCCTTAAAAAGAAAGGAAGCCTGACATGTGCTACAGCTCTGATGGACCTAGACATATTGTGCTAAGTGAATAAGGTCATTAGGAGCAGGACAAATATGATCCACTTCTGTGAGGCACTTGAGTGGTCACACTTTAGAACGCAAAAGTATATGATGAGTACTGGGGTCTGGCAGGGGAGCCTGGAGTATTAGAGTAAGTTCCAGACTAGAAAAATAAGAAGCATTCTGAAGATGGGAAATAATGATGGCGGCACAAGGATGTGAATATCCTTGATATCACTGGATGATATACTTAAATGTTTACAATAATAGCATTTTTCATATGTAGTAATTCAGTAATATCATAAACACTGATTATTAAATATATCAAACATACTGAACAATATAGGAAATAATAGACATATAAGTTTCTGGATTTAATATGTTGCCAATATTTTGTCATGTTTTCTTTTATTTTTTATGAAATAACAGGAAGATGAAGCTGTTTCCTCCTCCTCCTCTCCCTCCTCTTCCTCTTCCTCCTATGCACTCACTGTTCTTTATTTTTCCTATATTTATTTTAGCATTTTACTGTCTAATAACACACACTAGTGGCATGGGAGGTTAACTTATACAAAAGATACACTAATCTCTATTACTTTCTTTTTTTTTTTGTTAACCCTACTTTTTCCATTCCCTATGTAGCCCATTCATTTTTTTCTTCTTTATTTATTTTGTATTTATCAAAAAAACAGTAAAATGTATTTAAAATGCTGAAAAGTTAACAATAACTATAAAGAAGATAAAAATCATAAGCATGACTTATCAAGGGTGGTAATGCAAATAAGATTGCTACACATATATTTACTTTGTGTTCAGCTTTCCCTCTGAATTTTTTTTCCATCCCTGTATATCCTTATGCCCATTCATTTTTTAAACTCCAGAATCTTATCCCATTGTTTGAATCACTCATTACTGAGTCACTCTCATTGCTGGAACGTTTTTCTGCTAATGCATGTACTATAGTGAGCAAGGTGTCCGTGATCCCTGAATACAAATGCAGAAGATGCAGAAGTGTTCCTGCTAGATAGTCTTTCAATGGGAATTCCAAGCTATAGGGACTCCTGTTCCATTGCACTGCATGTTCAGCTCCAATTCGGGTTCCTATCTTCACTAAAAAGAGTTCTTGACCCCACCCTCGCTTCAGCAAACTCCTCTGTCATCCCTCTACTCTGCAGTGCTCATCCTCCGGTAGCAAGACTGAGGCTCTTAGGATTCTGCTTTCTTCTGTGATGGGCTCTCGATTCCTATACCATAATTCCTGGAACACATGGGCAGTGAGTGCCAATCATTTCCTAGCACAATGTCTTGTATCTAAGCAAATGAAGGAATTTCAAACCACCTTAAAGGATCTATAGAAGAATATGACTTAGAACTGCAACAGTCCACGTCACTATTGCTCCTGACAGTAAAGTTTATGCAGGTCAAACATAAACACACAGTTAAGAAGTGTAGGAACCTGGAAGTAATGCTGGCCAGTCACATGCCTGATTCCCACCCTTCATACAACATCTTGCTTTTCCTCAAAACTCGGCCAGAAGATGGAACAATATAAAATGGACTGAGGACCATTGATGTTTTGAATAACTCTTTTTTTTAACCTAGATACCTTGTCTTGATTAAATCTATCAAGCAAATACAAACATCTTTCAATGTTGTAAGTCGACTTCGCCTTCAGAAAGCATCAAAAGCATTCACTTAGAGCTCTTGTATAAGGAAAAAAAAATCCTCCTTAAAACAAAAGCTGTGGCCAGCTGTTGTTGCTTCCTGTTCTCTCTCATCTGCAGCTCATGCTCCTCAGAGTTTCATGAACTCATGCCTCCAGCTGCCATGTTGCAGCTCTTCTTAATGGATCAAAACCATCCGAGACTCACTCCTGCAAAATACAATTCCCAAGTCTGATCCACCACAGCCGCCCCAGCCAACAGGTCATAACCCCGGGATCCTTCCCTTGCCCAACACAGAAAAGCCTGGAGTAATTCATGTTCCAGAGATCTTTCTTAGTTCACAGTCCTCACTTAGCAAAGCATGCTGGCCCAGATTCGCAAAATCCTATCTTGTGCCTATAACATCAAGTTTTTTCTTTCTCTAATAGTTTTAGAGCCTGACCTACTTGGAGTTGTTTTGTGCAGGGTGAGAGATAAGAATCTAGTTTTGAGGCAAGTAGTTTGCAGGATAGCTCAGCCACCTGGAGTCCACCTGTATTCAACTCCACACACACCCCTCTCCACACACACCAACCGATAATAGCACCCCATCAACCCCTGTGTGGACAAACACATGCCTGGACTTATCCTAGAATTAGAGGCAATGAATGGACCAATCTAGCCTGGACTGGTTTTACATGATGTGATCCAGGGCAAACTGTCCTTTGAGTGAACTTTCAGGGGAAAACTTTTATCATGCCCTTGCATGTCTGAGCATGCATATATAGTTAAAATCAGATGCATCATGGGAAGCATGCAGTGAACAAATGCTTATGTAACCGAAGCCTGTCAATCACAACAGAAAAGCACCCAAATTCTGCCTAGCAACCTCGTGGGCAGTAATCAGTTGATCTGTCAAGAGCTCACTGCTCTCTTGTAACTTGTCTTACCCTGCTTGTATTTTTGCTTTGCTTATGAATAAAACTCGTTGCTGCTTGGCTATTTATGTCTGCTTCTTTGGTTCTCTGGAAAACATGCCAAGGAACACCCAATCCAGACAGAGGCTGAGGGTGGTAACTTCATTCTTCTACATGTGGATATCTAATTTTCTCAACACAATTTGTCAAAGGACTGTTCTTTTTTCAATGTGTCTTTTGGGGAGCTTTCTTTTTTTTTTTTTTTTTTTAAAAAAAAGGGAATTCTTTTTTTTTTTTAAACTTTGTTTATTTATTTGCCTTCAACTGGAACTACAGACAGTTGTTAGCTGCCATGTGGGTGCTGGGAATCGAACCCGGGTCCTCTGGAAGAGCAGCCGGTGCTCTTAACCGTTGAGCCATCTCTCTAGCCCCTTGGGGAGCTTTCTAAAAAACCAGGTGACTAGTGTTGTATATGAGCAGGAGTACACATACATGTACCTGGCAAGCCAGGCAGATAGTGGTGGTCAGTGTGAGTGTGGGAGCCGTAGAGAAACTCAGTCTGAGCTCCCAAGGAGGTTTATTAGAATGAAAGGGAGGAGAAGGAGGGGAAGAGGGAGGGAGGGAGGGAGAGGAAAAAGAAGACGGAGAGAAAAGCGGGGGTGGGGGGTGGGGGGGTCAGACATTTGTGAACCCTGGCAGGGGGAAGAAGAAAGGGATAAGAGAAAGAAGGGAAAAGGTCTTCTTCTTAAATGGAGCTGGATGTCAGGAGTCTGGATGGACCAGGTTATTGCTTGCCGGCCAGGACTCCAGGAAGTGTCAGAACACTAGCAACAGCTCTGTGGATTTACATCTAGAGCTATTCTGTGCCATTGATCAACCTGTCTGATCATTTTTTAACCAGTGGAGTGCTGTTTTTATTACTGTGACCCCAAAATATAATATAACTTGAAATGAGGTGTGGGGATTTTGTTGTCACCTTTTCGCCCTTTAAGAATGCTTTGTCTTGGGATTTTTGTTTTTCCAAATGGAATTTTAATATTGTTTTAGGCTGAGCATAGAGACACACATCTTTAATCCCAATACTCACGAGGCAGAGGTAGGTGTATCTCCGTTAGTCTGAGGTTAGTCTGGTCTACAGAGTGTGTTCTAGGACAGCCAAGACTACAAAGACAGGCCCTATGTCAAAAACAAAACAAAAACAGATTTGTTTTTTTTTAATTTCTGTCAAAAATGACATAAGATTTCTGTGGCAATCACACTGAATCTATAGATTGCTTGTTTTTTTCTTTTTAAGCCATTTTCACAATATTAATCTGCCTTCAACAGAAGGAAACCTTTTATCTTCTAGGGTCTTCTTCAATTTTGTTCTTGACTCTTAAAGTTTTGATTGTAGAGAGCTCTTTTACTTCTTTGATTAGATTCACATTTTTCTGTTGTTTGGATTTTGGTTAGGCTATTGTGACTATGTGGATCATTTCCCCATTTCTTGCTCAGTCTCCTTTTATTGGCCTATGGAGAGGCTACCGATTGTGTATGATGGATTTTGTACCTGCCAGTTTGTGTGTTTATCAGGTCTAGGCGTTTTCTGATAAAGTCTTTAAAGCCTCCTACTTGTAAAATCGTAACATCTACAAACAAAGACACTTTGACTCTTTTCTTATTTATAGTACTTTTTGCTTCTTAAGGATAACAACTGACAAATGGGACCTCATAAAGTTTAAATGCTTCTGTGCAGCAAAGAAAACTGAATTATGTCAAGAGACAGCCTACAGCATGGGAGAGAAGTATTTGCAGAGAATTAATATCTATACTAAACAAAAAGAAAAAAAGGGTGTGAGGGGAGACTAAGCAATAAGTAAAACAACCCAATCAATAAATGAGCTAATGAAATGAACAGTCTACAAAAACGGAAGTACAAATGAGCAGCAAGCATATTCTTAAAAATGTCAACTGCACTAAGCTTTGAGAGAAATGCAAACTTGGAAATCCCCTTGAAGTTCTCTCTTACTCAATCAGAAGGACAGTCACTGAGAAACAGTGGATGCTGCCAAGAGCAAGGGGAAGGAGACACCTGACAAATGCTCGTGGCAATGGAAATGAATCCAACCTCTGTGGAAACCAGCGTGGAGACTTTCTAAAAACGTTAGAACTAGAGCTTCCAAATGATCCACTCTACCGCTCCTGGGTATTTACCCCCAAAACTCTAAGTCAACCAATCACACAGACGTTTGCACACCAGTGCTTATTTCAACAGTGCGTTGTGTAAGAAGTGTAAAAGGGGGGAAATGGAGGGGGGCTGAGACAAGAAGGGGGGCGCGGGCTGTATACAGGGCATATTACATACTCAATGCACAGTGTGAGTGTGGGGGATTCACGTTCCTCCCTCAGATCTCCATGGCCCTAGAAAATCTCTCTCTCCTTTTCCCCAGTCTGTACCGTGTGCAAGCACTAGCTTGGGTTCTTTTCTCTACCAGCAGCCTAGGCCTTTCCTCCATAGGCAGGTGGATTCCGGGCCATACTTACTCAGTGCACAGTTGCTGTGCCCTCAGGCACTTTCCCCCTTGAATATCTGCCATTTGTATACAGTTCTTAGGCAGTGGGAAAGGGATTCATGTATTCTTTTGTAGTTCTTCCAATTAAAAATAAAAAACCTGGGCTGGAGAGATGGCCCAGTGGTTAAGAGCACCGTCTGCTCTTCCAGAGGACCCGGGTTCAATTCCCAGCACCCACATGGCAGCTAACAACTGTCTGTACTTCCAGTTCCAGGCAAATATATAAATAAAGTTTTAAAAAATAAAAAATAAAAAACCCTGGACTCAGCCTGGATTGGAGGATGGACAGGAAGAGCAGAGTTCTGGCGGATGGAGTGGAGACTTGGCAGTTGTATTTACAGTATGGATGAGACGACTGACTTGGGACAGTGAGGACAGTGAGGCACACATACAGGCTAAGGCTGTAGAAGGCTGGGAAGGGCATCCTCTGCCTCATTCCTTCTGTACAACTAAATAAAAGAAGCAGAACTTTCTTGACTTCAGCTGAGGTCACATAGAAACCCATGACCTAAGAAAATTACTGCTCCTGCCAAGAAATGGGACATGGGATTCAGATAAAGGCCTTGGTAAATTGTCCAGAGTCAATGTTGAGATGAGTACTATAATCACACCCAAGCTCTTCCCCACAAACCTCCACCCTCTGACAAAGTCTAGGGATGAGACAGAAAACCCAAACCAATCCCTGATGTGTAGTAGCACAAATTTGGGTTGTAAGAAAAGAAGACTCTGAGCCAAATATTGGGTGAAGGCTGAAATATCAGAGAGAGGAAGCACCACAGTCAATTCTCATCAAACTGTCTTGCAACTTCCTCGCCTCACACCTGATCTCTTCTGCCTGTCACTTCTGTCAGTCACTTCTGTCTCTGCTGGGTTTCTATGAGCCCTTACATACCCTATCCCATCCAGGTTAGGATTAAAGGCATGTAGCCTTGAACTCACAGAAGCAGAAGAAGTTCTGTCTCTGGAGTTATGAGATTAAGAGTGTAGGTCACCACTCCGGGCTTTCCCTGTGCTGGGATCAAAGGTGTGTGCCATTGAATCTCAGCTGTTTATCCTTGTACTCAAGGATCAAGGATTTCCTGAGTTGTCTGCCTAGGATTTGACTGTGTGCTCTGTCTCCAATATTCAAGTTTTTTAGATGTGTAATATCTATCCACACTGGTGTTGGATAAAGAAAAGGTTTCCATGCTGGGAAGACCAGGAACCCTGAACCCTCTTGCCTGTGGAGGAAAGCCCCAGGCTACTGGTGAAGGGAAGAATCCCAGTCAGTGTTTACATGAAGGGAAAGCCTGGACGAAAGGGAGAGACAAATGCCCTGGGGCCACTGGAGATCTTCTGACTGTGGAGAAGGATCACAAACCACAACACAACACACACATACATACATACCACAACACATTCATATATACTCACCCTCACACACACCATACACACACTCATCTACCACATACCATATGTACACCACACACATTCATGTACACTTACATACACCACATATACTCACACATTCTCACACACCATACACACACATTCACACACTACAAATAGACAACCAGCACACGCACATTCATACACATTCACACACACCACACATATACCACACACAGATATATGCACACCACACACACACACACATACAAAGACAATGCCTTCCAAAACTACAGGCAATTTGGCTGCCAATGGATGAAGAGGCAGGAACACTGAAAAAATAATTATAATTAATGGGGCTTTAAGTCTTCTGCTCTTGGAAATGAATAGATAAAGTACCCCTTGAGAGAAATATTTGCAAAACAGGAATCTAATGAAGACTTTATAAAGAATACTCAAAATTCAGTGATAAGAAAACAATTGTGTAATTTATATTTTAAAAATGAAGAAGAAAGATGAACAGACATTTCCTACTCAAAGAGACTTAAGGGTGATGTCCAAGCACATGAGAAGTTGCACAGCATCAGCATCACTAGGGAAGGCAACATAAACATGCCAGGGTCTAGCACTCCACAGTCCAAAACAGGTGTTCAGAACATGCCAGCAACAACTGGGGGTGAAAAGCAAAAATCATCCTTTGGGCAAAGGCAGATGCAGCCATGTTGAAAACCTGCTTGTCAGCATTCTATCCCATGGTTCAGCACCTTTTCCATGGCTATTTACCAAAGAAAAGCAAAAACTATGTCTACATGAAAATCTGAGTACATATATGTACAGTGGTTTGGTTATAGCATTTGTGTCAAAAAAACGAGAACCACCTGGAATGTGTTGCTTTTGTTGTTGTTGTTGTTGTTATCTTTCTGTTGTTGTGATAAACATCATGGCCAAGGCAACTTACAGAAGACAGAGTTTGAGACACAGCTGCTGAGAAGTGACTCCTTCACTGTCATGGCAGCGAAGTGAGGCAGGAGGTAGATGTGGTGCCTGGAGCTGGGGGCTGAGGACTGGAAGTTCACAAATCAAACCACAACCAAGGAGCAGAGAGAGATAGCTGGGGCTGGTGGGGGGCTTTGAGACCTCAAACTCTTTCCAAGCAATAAACTTCCTCCAGCAATGTCATACTACCTAAGCCCCCAAATAATGTCACCAACTAGGGACGAAGTGTTTAAATGTCAAAGTATATGGGAAAGCTCATTCAAATCACTACACAGTTCACAGATTTTTCAACAAGGCATTTTAAACCTGTTTGTACTATAGAATACTAACTAGCACTTAGGAGGAACAGCTGCCTCACAGTTTCATTCAGTGAATAAAACTTCTTACTATGGAATCCCTTTTTAATTTGAGGGACATTCTCCTAAAAGTAAGAATAAAAGATTAAAACGGATAGGTAGCCAAGCATTGTGATCAGGGAGTGAATAGCTAAGAAGTGTGCAGTGGAATTTGGGGTAGGGTAAGGGTGACTGAAATATCTGCTTCTTGATTGTGAGCGTGGGTTACACAACACCCAAATAATTGAGTCTTCCTGGGGAAGCTGTCTGAATAGGCTGATAGCCTAATTAAAATTTCTTTGGGACTATCTTTGACCCTCTAAGAGCCTTCCCCTGCCTACCTTCCTTTGGATCATACCACAGGATAAAGAAATTAAAAACACCTGGAATGTATTAGCCTCACCAAACCTTATTCTCCACCATTGGAGACTAAGCACTGAAGGCCTATAGATTAGCGTCCTCTGCCTGCTCTAACCACCACAGAATGTTTCCACCAATGTATGTAAAGAAACCCCATGACCACACATTTAAATGTGGGTTAGTCCACAATCATCATGGCAAGGAGCATGGTAGGAACATGGCATCACTCACGGCACTGGAGCAGGAGCTGAGAGCTACATCTTCATCCTCAGGCAGAGGGAGAAAGACACTGGACCCATGTGAACTTTAAAAACCTCAAAGGCTACTTGCAGTGATAACACCTTTCCTCCAAGAAAGCTACACCTCTTAACCCTTCTAACCCTTTCAAACAGTTCCACTTCCTAGTGACAGAGCACTCAAATATGAGCCTATAGGGGGCCATTCTTATCCAAACCACCACATGAATTATGTTCAATATGTATCTGACTGCTGTTAAAAAGGAGAACATATATAAGGGATGCAGAGATATAGCCCAGTATTTTAACATTAGAAGTTCTTGAGATGAATTCCAGGAGTAATATCTGAATTCTTTTCCATCTGCGCACAGTCCAGTGCTTACAGCAGAGATGACTTTGCCTGAACAGCAAAGCTGAGACTAAGGAGCAGGGCGAAGTGGAATGTTGCAGCCTTGATGTATCATCCCTCAGCTGAGGCCTTGACAACAGCCTTCCATGAGGGAGGTGACACAAGAGACTTGTGAGGAGGCTCCATGCTGGAGGTGCAGCATGTCAAGGGACATGGGAATATCACTATCTGCAGGGAACTAACTAGGAAGTATTGCACATAGGCAGTACTTGGAGTCTCCGCCGTGTCTGGTTCATATCATTGTGAGGATTAACCCGGAACATCAGAAGAACAAGCACAGCCCCGCCCGCTGGGTTTGATGTTGATTTTCTACTTTGTGAATTCTTCCCACTCTAGTGGACCCCTCAACATTTGCTCAACTGCCAGTTTGGGAGAATCTCAAAGTCCATCTGCACAGTAGCTCACAAACATATCAGTGCTATAGCTCATTGGACAGTGAATGGTATCTTTTCATGGCATTTGTTGAAAGAACGTTAGAGTTCCAGTGCTGAACATTAGAAATATTTATTTATTTGTTTGTTTGTTTGTTTGTTTGCTTGCCTTGGTGTTTTGCCTGGAACTACAGGCAGGGGTGAACTGCCATGTGGGTGTTGGGAATTGAACCCCGGTCCTCCTAAAGAACACTCAATGCTCCCAACCACTGAGCCATCTCGCCAGCCCTAGAAATGCTTTCTTACATGTTACTCATGTTTAGAGTATATTTGATTTTGCCCTTTGTTTAATAAGAGCCCTAAAAATAATGAGCTTAACACTTTATTTTATTATTATGAACAAAGAAGTCACACTTTCTAACCTTGTATATCCTTATTCAAGGTCCCTTCCCCCTCCCACCACATCAGGTCATTCTTTCTTTTCCACAGATCCCCATCCCATCCCTGGGCAGGCTGCAGGCAGTCCCATGGTCCCACTGCCCCAATATTGCTTAGTTCAGTCTCGGCTCCTGGCAGATCCAGTTTTCTCCCCCCTCCCTCAAGAGTGAGTCAGGTGTTCCTATAGTTGGAGTGGGATCCAAGATGTCAGTCCAGGGTGTTTCTGATCCCAAGATGTTCAATGGTTGTGGTTTGCAGCTTGGGCATGCTTTGCTTTTTTCTTGTTTGTTTGTTTGTTTAGCGTCCACTAATGAGTGAGTACATCCCCTGCATATCTTTCTGAGTTTGTGATACCTCACACAGTAGGATATTCTTCAAACCCATCCATTTGCCTGCAAATTTTAGAATATCATTTTTTCTTACTGCTGAGTAGTACTCCATTGTGTAGATGTACCACAGTTTGCTAATCCATTCTTCAGTTGAGGGACATCTAGGTTGTTTCCAGGTTCTTGCTATTACAAACAATGCTGCTATGAACATAGTTGAGCTAATGCCTTTGGAGTGTGACTGTGTTTCTTTAGGGTATACACCCAGAAGTGGTATTGCTGGGTCCTTGGGGAGATTGATTCTCAGTTTTCTGAGAAACCGCCATACTGCATTCCAAAGTGGCTGAACAAGCTTATACTCCCACCAACAATGGAGGAGTGTTCTCCTTGCTCCGCACCCTCTCCAGCATAGGCTGTCCTCTGTGTCTTTTATCTTAACCAGTCTAACAGGTATCAGATGGTATCTCAAAGTTGTTTTGATTTGCATTTTTCTGATGGCTAAAGATGATGAGCACTTTTTCAGGTGCCTTTCAGCCATTCATAATTCCTCTGCTGAGAATTCCCTTTTTAGATCTGAACCCCATTTTTTGATTGGGTTATTCAAAGTTTTGGGCTCTAGATTCTTGAGTTCTTTATATATCTTAGAGATCAGTCCTCTATCACTTGTAAATTTGGTGAAAATCTTTTCCCATTCTGTAGGCTGTCGTTTTGTCCTATTGACAGTGTCCTTGGCCTTACAGAAGCTTCTTAGCTTCAGAAGATCCCACTTATTGATTGTTGGTCTTAGTGTCTTTGCCACTGGTGTTATATTTAGGAAGTGGTCGCCTGTGCCAATTCGTAGAAGTGTATTTCCCACTTTCTTTTCTATCAAGTTTAAAGTGGCTGGATTTATGTTGAGGTCTTTGATCCACTTGGATTTGAGTTTTGTGCAGGGTGACAGGCTCGGATCTGTTTGCATTTTTCTACACACTTCCATCCAGCTATGCCAACACCATTTGTTAAGTATACTATCTTTTTCCCATTGAATATTTTGGGCCTCTTTGTCAAAGATAAGGTCTTCATAGGTTTTTGGTTTAATGTCTGGATCCTCAATTCTATTCCATTGATCCACAAGTCTGTTTTTATGCCAGTACCAGGCTGTTTTTATTACTGTAGATCTACAGTATAACTTGAAGTCAAGGATGGTGATACCTCCTGAGGTTCTTTTGTTGAGCAAAATTGTTTTGGCAATCCTGGCTTTCCTGTTATTCCAAATGAAATTGAGTATTGTTCTTTCAAGGTCCAAAAAATACTGTGTTGGGATTTTGATGGGCAGTGCATTGAATCTGTAGATTGCTTTTGGTAGAATTGCCATTTTTACTATGTTGATTCTACCTATCCAGGAACATGGGAGAGCTTTCCATTTTCTGATAACCTCTTCAATTTCTTTCTTCAGTGATTTAAAATTTTTGTCAAATAGGTCTGTTACTTCTTTGGTTATAGATACTCCAAGGTATTTAATACTATTTGTTGCTATAATTAAGGGTAATGTTTCTCTTATTTCTTTTTCAGCTCTTCTATCTTTAGTGTACAGACGGGCTACTGATTTCTTTGAGTTAATCTTGTATCCTGCTACATTGCTGAAGGTGTTTATCAGCTGTAGCAGTTCCTTGGAAGAATTTTGTGGGTCACTTATGTATACAATCATATCATCTGCAAATAGAGATAGCTTCACTTCTTCTTTTCCGATTTGTATCACCTTAATCTCCTTTCGTTCTCTCTCTTTTTTTTTAAAGTATATACTAATGTTTTCTTTTTTTTTTAAACTTTATTTATTTATTTATTTATTTGCCTTGGTGTTTGCCTGGAACTGGAACTACAGACAGTTGTTAGCTGCCATGTGGGTGCTGGGAATCGAACCCGGGTCCTCTGGAAGAGCAGACGGTGCTCTTAACCACTGAGCCATCTCTCCAGCCCTCCTTTCGTTCTCTTATTGCTTTAGCTAAAACTTCGAGAACTATATTGAATAGATAAGGGGAGAGAGGACATCCTTGTCTAGTTCCTGATTTTAGTGGAATTGCTTTGAGTTTAACTTATCCATTAAGTTTGATACTGGCTGTCGGCTTCTTGTAAATCACCTTTATTATATTTAGATATTTTCCCTGTATTCCTGATCTCTCCAGGGCTTTAATTATAAAGGAGTGTTGGATTTTGTCAAAGGATTTTTCAGCATCTAAGGATATGATCATGTGGTTTTGTTCCTTTAGTTTGTTTATATGATGGATAACGTTTACGGTTTTTCATATGTTAAACCAGCCCTGCATTTCTGGGATGAAGCCTACTTGGTCATGGTGGATGATATTTTTTATATATATTGTTGTATACAGTTTGCTAAAATTTTGTTGAGAATTTTAGCATCAATATTCATGAGGGAAATTGGTCTGTAATTCTCCTTCTTTGTTGTGTCTTTAAGTGGCTTGGATATTAGGGTAATTGTGGCCTCATAGAAGGAATTTGGCAATATTCCTTCAGTTTCTACTGTGTGAAATAGTTTGAGGAGTAATGGTAGTAATTCTTCTTTGAATGTCTGGTAGAATTCGGCACTGAAACCATCTGGACCAGGGATTTTATTTTTGGGGAGGCTCTTAATGACAGCTTTAATTTCCTTAAGGGTTATAGGCCTGTTTAGGTAACTAATCTGATCTTCATTTAATTTTGGTAGATGGTACCTGTCCAGAAAGCTGTCTATTTCATCTAGGTTTTCCATTTTTGTGGAATACAGATTTTCAAAATATGATCTGATAATTCTCTGTATTTCCTGGGGGTCTGTTGTTATGTCCCCCTTTTCATTTCTGATTTTATTGATTTGAACACTCTCTCTCTGTTTTTTGATTAGTTTGGCTAAGGACTTAACTATCTTGTTGACTTTCTCAAAGAACCAACTCTTAGATTCATTGATTCTTTGTATTGTTCTTTTTGTTTCAATTGTATTGATTTCAGCTCTAAGTTTATTTCCTGCCGTCTACTCCTTCTAGGTGAGTTTGCTTCTAATTGTTCTAAGGCTTTCAGCTGAGCTGTTAGGTCTTTAGTGTGAGATTTCTCTAGTTTTTTCATGTAGGCATCTAGCGCTATGAATTTTCCTCTTAATACTGCTTTCAGTGTGTCCCACAAGTTTGGATATGTTGTGGATTCATTTTCATTAAATTCTTGGAAGATTTTGATTTCTTTCTTAATTTCTTCCTTAACCTAGAGATGGTTCAGCTGAGTGATGTTTAGTTTCCATGAGTTGGTAGGCTTTCCTTGATTTTTGATGTTGTTGAACTCTAACTTTAGGCCCTGGTGGTCCCATATGTTACAAGGGATTATTTCCATTTTTTTTTGTATGTGTTGATATTTGCTTTATGACCAATTATGTGGTCAATTTTGGAGAAAGTTCCATGAGGAGTTGAGAAATATGTATATTCCTTTGCCTTTGGGTGGAAGCTTCTGTAGATATCTATGAAATCCATTTGCATCATAACCTCTTTTAGACTCCTTATTTCTCTGTTGAGTTTCTGTCTGGTTGACCTATCCAGGGTTGAAAGTGGGATATTGAAGTCTCCCACTTTTAGAGTGTAAGAATTGATGTAGGATTTGAACTTTAGCAGTGTATCTTTTACATAGGTAGGTGCCCGTAGATTAGGGGCATAAATATTCAGGATTGAAATTTTCTCTTGACCAATTTTTCCTGTGATGAATAAGTAATGACCATCTTGGTCCCTTTTAATTGCTTTTAGCTTAAAGTCTATTTTGTTAGAAATTAGGATGGCAACCTCCGCTTGTTTCTTAGGACCATTTGACTGGAAAATCTTTTCCCAACCCTTTACTCTAAGCTTGCGTCTGTCTTTGTGGTTTAGGTGTGTTTCTTGTAGGCAACAGAAGGATGGCTTCTGTTGTTGTATCCATCTTGTTAGTGTGTGTCGTTTTACAGGAGCGTTGAGTCCATTGATATTAAGGGATATTAATGACCACTGTTTGATATTTCCTGCCATTTTTGGTGGTAACTTGTTTGTATTTCCTTTCTCTGGAGTATTCTTCTGTGGAATTATTGATTGTTTGTGGTTTCATGGGTGCATCTGGGGTCCTTAGGTTGGAGTTTTCCCTCTAATACTCTCTGTAGCGCTGGATTAGTACATAGATATTGTTTCAGTCTGACTTTGTCATAAAATATCTTGTTTACTCCGTCTATGGTGATTGATAATTTTGCAGGGTATAGTATTCTAGTTTGGCAGCCATGCTCTTTTAGCGTCTGTATAACTTCTGACCAAGCCCTTTTAGCTTTCATCATTTCCATTGAATAGTCAGGTGTCATTCTGATGGGTCTGCCTTTATATGTAAGTTGGCCCTTTTCTTTAGCAGCTCTTAAATTTTTTTCTTTGTTCTGTATGTTTCGTGGCTTGATTATAATGTGGCTTGTTGACTTTTTTGGAGGGGTCATTTCTATTTGGTGTTCGATAAGCTTCTTGTATCTTTATAGGCATTTCCTTTTTCAGGTTAGGGAAATTTTCTTCTATTATTTTATTGAAAACATTATCGGTGCCTTTGAGCTGGTATTCTTCTCCTTCTTCTATTCCCATTATTCTCAAGTTAGGTCGTTTCATGGTGTCCCAGATTTCCTGAACATTTTGAGTTATGGCTTTTTTTAGTTTTACTATTTTCTTTGACCGATATATCTATTTGAGCTACTGAGTCTTCCACTTCAGAGATTCTATCTTCCATCTCATGAACTCAGCAGGTTATGCTTGTATCTGTGGTTCCAGCTTTTTTCTTCAGGTTTTCTATTTCCATCTTTGCCTCATTTTGCGCCTTTTTTATTGCTTCTATTTCAGTTTTTAGTTCCTGGCATGTTTCTTTCATAGATTTGTTCATCTCTTCCAATTTTTTGTTTGTTTTTTTCTTCTACTTCTTTAAGGCATTTTTTCATATCTTCTTTGAGAGCTTCAATGATCATCATAAAGGAATTTTTGGTGTTGCTTCCTTCTGTTTCCTCTTCATTGCTCAGTTCAGGGCTTGTAGTTGTAGGACTGTCACTTTCTTCTGGAATTATCTTGTTGTTCTTTACATTATTCTATATATTTTTGCACTGGCGTCTGCTCATGGCTTCAGTGGTTCACGATTAGGTGTCTCCTACTCACTTGTGGCACATGGGTTTGTGTGTCTCCTGTCACCTCTGAATAAAAGGTCTGCTCAATCTCTACCTTGTCTCTGGGCAGGGGACTGGATTTCAAGTCTTCAGTCCTTCTCTGTTTGATCAGTTGGAGGAAGGTGGCCATGCAAATTCCCTCAGCAGCAGCTGGGGGGACCCTGGCAGACCGAGTTTATCTCTGTCTGCTACAGAGTATGTAGGGACAAGCTCCACAGACAGCCCCTGGTCCCTGAACTGGAACCCGACCAGAACACAATTTTCCCTGGCAAGGATTCAGGCACTGGGGCCTGCTGAACCCACCTCAACTTTGGGCAGAGTCTGAGACTTTCAGAGTCCTCAGTCCTTATCCATTTGATTCGTTGAAGGTGAATGGTCATGCAAAATCCCTCAGCAGCAGCTGGGAGGGACCCTGGAAGACCGAGTTTATCTCTGTCTGCTACAGAGTGTGTGGGGACCTGAGCTTAACTCTTTAAGAGTTCTTTTAAAAAAAAAATTTGGTCATGACCATTGTGGCTTGAAAAACATGGTCCAGAATTTCTGTCTGCTATTCACAGCACACATCAGCATACTAGTCTCCCTCAGGAAACTTCCAGAGAAATTGCTCAGCTGTGCTCTTCTAGCGGACCTTGAGCACCATGTGAGCAAGGTCCAAGTGTTCTTGCTGGGTGCACAGCACTACTCTCACAAGGCTGCTGTCTAACTAGTTTCATGTAGCCCTGAGTTTCCTGTAGCTTCTTTGATCTACAAATTGTGCTCACATCTATTTAACAGCCTTCCTATCAGTGTCCTCAAGAACTGCTGATTTAGCTATTTTTTAAAAAATATAAAAACCAATTTGTATTGCTCAAATAGAAAAAGGAAGTCATAATAAACAGGCACTTGATGTGATCTTCGTAATCTCATTCTCCTTTCACCATTCAGAATTCATCGAGAATACAATGAGTTCAATAGCTTTCAGATTTGGAGGACCCTCCATCCACACCTAGGACATCAGAAATTTCACTCAAATGATACTCTGACTTCTTACCATTGTCACTTCATGCTTTCAAATGACAAGGAGAAAATTATGTGAGAAACTATGAATTATATATTTGCAAAAACCAGGGAAAGTTCAGTTCATTGTAGTCCTCTCATCATTGATTTTCACCACTTATTTGGTCCCAGAAGGGTCTGGAAATAAAAACTGTCAAAATAGAAAGGCAGTGATCAGGTCTCAATGAGACAGTCAGGATACCACAAGTCCTGTAGCCCAGCTCAGTTCTTTAGTAAGCTTGGGGGCCCAGGCTCACAGGGAATGGCATTATTTGAGAGGATAAGTTAGGGTGTGTGCCCTTGTTAGATGAAGTACAGGAGCAGGCACTGAGTTTCAGCTCAAGCCAGGCACAGTGGCTCACTCCTCCGTGTTGCCTGCGGATCCAGACATAGATCCTCTCTGGTACCGTGTCTGTCTGTGTGATGCCATACTCCCTGACAAGCTGTAATAGACTACACCACTAGAGCTGCAAGCTAGCCCCAATGAAATGTTTTCCTTCAGGTGAGTTGCCATGGTCATGGTGTCCCTTCACAACTAAGGCAGAGGCAGTGAGACAGGGTGTCGAATAGAGTTCAAAGGAGAGTCAGTCTACCAGGAGGTGAAGTGCCCACCTTTCCTCCTCATGTGCTTCCTGCATCCTTTGCTTTGGAGTTGGGAATGTCAAGGTAAATCTCAAATCTGAGATTCTCCAAAGATAATGAGTTTACTCCGGGGTGACACTTTAATGGCAATGTACAAGTCATAGTGAATTGTGTTCATAGCCAAGGGCACTGAGGTAAGGACAAGTGTCAAAAGGCAAATGAGGAAGATTACAAAAATTGTTTGGATACAATAATTCTTATTTACAGGTGTAAATAAAAAGGCAAGACCCAGTCCCTTAGGAAATACCCTTATACAAGGATTTTTGTGTGAGAGCTTATAGAGTCCTTGTGCAAGGCTATTTTTTTATATTTATTTTTATTTTATTTTTAGTGAATTGGTGTTTTGCCTGCATGTATAACTGTGCAAGGGTGTCAAGATCTTGGAATTACAGACAGTTGTCAGCTGCCATGTGGATGCTGGGAATCAAACTCAGGTCCTCCGGAAGAACAGTCAGTGCTCTTAACCGCTGAGTCATCTCTCCAGCCCCAGCTGTGATTCTTGAGAAGCTCTTGGTATTTATTTTCTTGTTTTCACCCATAGGTGCATGAGAGGGTGGCCTGTTTAATAGCCTGGCTTTATCTGTTATTTTTTCACAAATGACTTCATTTTGATTAATTTTCACAGGACGATTTTTTCTCCACCTTAGGGATTCTGTTGGCAATGTGTATTTTTGTGGGATGTGGTGAAAGAACTTTCTCCTGTGTTCCCTCAGTGTGTTCATGGACTTTCCAAGGCAGGGAGAGGTCTCAGCATGGCTGGCCCCAAGCTTACTGTCCCTGGAGATCCAGAGTGACTCACCCCAGGTCCAGTCAGGGGGCAGGGTCACAGCACTGAGTGCTGTAGTAGAAAGAATTTGTAGGCAGTAGGCTTTCCACAGGTGAGGGACAAGCTGGGCAGACGAGCAAGGAGGAGTTCGGAGCATCCAGTCACACCAAGGAGACACAAGCAGAGAGTGGCAGTCAGTGATAAGATCCGGTATGCAGAGAGTCCTTGGCTTCCTTCTGTGGGTCAATAGTCTGGTGTCTCTAGGGGTGGGCAGGAAGCTGCAGGTCCAGTTGTGTGGAGAACTAGATTAACAAGCTTCATTCACCACACAGGGCCCTGAAAAAGCCATCAGAAAACAGTAGTCCCTTGATATTTTCTTCCCTTTCGAATTATGCACATCTTGCCAACCATAACCTAACTTCATAAGCAAGCCTTGAAAAGAAAGTTCTAGGCTTGGTTGAGTTCACAAAGTACAAGACATTAGAGTCCAGATAAGTGTCAGGCTGAAGTGTGAGGCTCCCAAAGCCCTCCAGCAACATGGCCAGCCCACTTCAAGCACTGCATGACTTTAAGTGCCCATAACTCAGTGGCCTTTGTGATCCCATTTCTTTTGCAGAGGACACTGATTCATTGTGTGTGTACAGTGTTCCTAATCACCATAATATTTCTAAAACTGTATCAGTGAACTGTCATTCACACTGTTCCCCATTGTGAATGACTCTAGGCCAGCAGATGGTCCATGTGTGCATCCTTACAGTTACCATGGCAGCTACCATGTCATCTCAAGTAAATTGCCTCACCTTCCGTACAAGTTAAAACAATGAAAATGATGCTATAGAAGAAACTTTGTAATTTAAATACTCCATAACTGGACCTCTATGGAAGCTTTGTCTGGAGTGGCAAGTCAGCAATTTCATGAAGAGAAGAAAATCTGCCAAAGAAAGCTTTAGCATGTGGAAAAGAAAAGGCAGCAGAGGTTCCCTCACATTAGCCACACCACATTCCACTACCTCAGCTGGTTGCTGCTTAGTCACCTACAGTAATAGGCTCAGGCTGAAGACTCTGTGGTTGTGACTCACAAAGGCAGAGGGCCAGGAATCAAAACAAAAGGCCATCTGCCTTCCCTAGCTGCTTTACTGAGAACCAGTTACTTCCCCCAAAGAGATAATTCTGTTTGTGGCTCATGACTTATCAGGTATTAACCCCTTTCGAACTCATAGCTTAGAAGAGAATTCCTAACCTTCGCACTGGATGGAGAATGAAGATTTTTCATTTTGGTTGCTGTTTTCAGTTGTTGGATTCAGGTCTCATCCGTGGTACCTGAGGTCATGGCAAATGCTATATGAATAGAGTCTCGACACTGATATAGTCTGATGGCGTTTCATGTCCTTTGGGCATATTCTCTTTGCCAGAACATGAGGATCTGTAGTGAAGTGTCACAGCATTAGGAATGGTGAGAACCACTGGTTTAGAGGCCAATGTTCCTGATCTTGTAGTCTGTAGAGGCAGCAGGATTCAGGCTTTGGAGTTTGAATCTCGGATCAGATACTTGTTAACCTGGCAGCATGTCCCCTTGCCTAGTAACCACCTCTATATGCCGCTTTCCTCTATTTGTAAAATGGAAATCATGAAATGTGCTTTGCAAAGTTAGTAAATACTGGAGGGAGGTAAATGTGCTGGGCCTTGTTGTCTTAATTCAGGAAGCATTCAGTAAATCTAAGTTGTCGTTAACTACCCCATTTGTCTTCCTCAGCTCTCTAGTTACCACGCATACAACAGTCACATGTGACTCTTGCTCTTGACTTTCCTTTGTCTTTCCTTTCTAAAGCATCACTGCTCCTGGGATAGGGCAGAAGTCACCCAAACCTTGTTTGCTGGTTTCCTGCGTGTAATTAAAGTCTCAACACCAGGAGTACTACACTAGAGTTTATTAACAAGGAAGCAGGGATGCAGAAGAAACAGAAGAGAAAGAGAAAGGTTTGTGTGAGCACTATCTTTAAGATGGTGGGTGGGCCCATGTTTGCATAGCCACACCCAGGGGCGTGGCAGCAGCTCTGCTCCATCCCACGTGAATGCTGGCCTTGGGAAGTCTGCAAGGCCTGGGGGTCTGCAAGGACTATTAAGAATGTTTACACTGTTATGTTATAATAATGGCCACAGCTGTATGGCAGTGGATGGTGCTGGATGGTGGGGAGAGGGGAGGACAAGAAGGGGCCAAAGATGGAGACTTGTTTTAAGTGGAGCTTGACATCAGAGCCCTAATTGCCATTGGCCGGGGCTTCAGGGGCTGGGATAGAATTCTAACACCCCCTATGTAAGCTCTTTTTTTTCCTGTCACAAAGCAGCAAGAGTAATTTTTCCGCAGAACACTGTCCACATGGCCTTGGATCTCTGCTATCTATCTGAGTTTCTTTTGTCATTCAAAACCAGTTCATTATGCTGCTTTCCCCCAAGAGTCTCCACCACTACACCACATCCTACTTCACCCCCAGGAAAATAAACTCAAGGACAAGGTCAAAATACTCCAAGATCTTTGACTGCCATCTGCAGCAACTTGGCTGCTATCAGCTAGGGTGCCTTGAGAAAGCAGATGGTGTGCTCATATTGGGTAATTTAAAGATCATTAATGAAAGGCCTATTTAACAAAAGGACTGTGTACAAAGTTATGGGCAAGATTTAGTGAAACAAACAATGGAAAGTCAATACCTCAGAACTTATAACAGTTGGAAGCCATTATCATCCACTAAGCTTGTAGGTTCAAGGGCGGGCGGAGTCACCACAACTCAAAGAAAAGTGGTTGTGTGGGAAGCCTGATGAGAACCATGACCTTCTGCAGAGAACACAGCAGAAAGAGAATTAAGGTAGGAAATATTCTCTCTTGACATTCCTTTTGCCCTCTGTTCTTTTCTGAGTCTAACTAAAATCCAGAGAGCAAGACAACCATTAAAACAGCTCCTTCAGGACAATCTCTTGTGACATAGGCAAAGGTGGGAACATGTAAAGAATGGACTAGAGGGATAAAAGTAGACATTTGGCATAACTGTAAGTATAAATCTATAGTGGTCTTACAGTTTTACCATAAACAGCCTCCCTTACTATTAGTCAGGGTTCTCTAACAGAACAGAACTAATATAGATCATATGTACATATGACTTATTACAGTGACTTACAGGCTGTGTTAGGAGTAACCACACAACAGCTGTCTCCTGATGGAAAGCTCAATAATCTGTAATTGTTCAGTCCACGAGCCTAGATGTCTCAGCAATCTCAACCTGGTGCTAGAGTCCCAAGGATTCCTAGAGAGCCGCTGGTCTTCAGTCTACATTGGCATCCTGAGGAAGTCAGTGGTAATAACAGTGAAGGAATGCCTTGGGAGCAGGATAGGTTAACATGCCATCCAGTGCTAGGGCAAGCAGGCAAAGGCACCAACGTCCTTCTTCTGTGTCCTTTCATGAGCACTGGCACCAGAAGGTATGGTTCAGATGCAGTCAAGCTGACAACCAGGATTAGCCATCACAGTGACCAATTACAGGACTGTTCTATGACCTTGACTTCCTTTACCTCAACCATGAGTAGCCTTCATCACCAAGGTCAGTGCTTGCTCCTAAAGAACTTTTTAAGAAAGGCGCAAATAAAAAAGCTACTTCAGTTTTTTTTGAAGAAAAAATATTAGAAAGTGCAAATAAGACATTATCTTACATCACCCAGCAAATGTTTTGCTATCAGCATGCTACAAGTCTGCATTAGCAATAGTATAAATGAGGCCCTTTCTTCAGAAGGACAGTAGAAGCACTCCTAAAAACAATACTCTATCTAGAGGTTGTCCTAAAAACACACAGCAAGTGAAGAAAGTCTATACAAGAAAAATCTACTAACAATTGATTTTAAGTAAAAACAATTTTACAGCATCTGAACTGTGGTCACCTCTCCCCTCCCCTGCCGGGCAGATATGGCTGACACCAGTCTCTCTGCACCTAATCCCTGTCCCGTCAGCCTCCAGTCAAGAGTCACCATTCCCTGTACAAGGGAGCAGACCACCAGCCTTCCTTATTTCTCTAATTCTGAAAGAGATAATTTTCCCACTGCATGGACACCATTCACAGGATACAGACCCTGCCCTGTAGGAAAGGGTGGGTAGGAAAGACCATGATTCTCAAACCTTGAACCTTTCTCCAAGTCAGTGATAGAGCACAAGTCCCAGTCTAGGAAAAACAAGCCAAGCCCAGGATGGTGGTCCAACCAACACTGACTGCTTAGAAGTTTTTCACAGAGGGAGCTGAAGCTTATCAGAAGATGGTGCTTAAAAGCTAGACTAGACCCCAGGCCAGCTCCTTCACCAAAGTGGACTAGGTGAGAGCAAGAAAAAGCCGTCCAGAAGTTTTAACAACCCTACAAAAACTAACTGCAGAAATGATCTGAATTTAAACTGCTGAACAATGGGTATGCCAGAGCATTTTCACAAAATGATAGAGTATCAGTGAGTACTTAGTGGGCCTGATAGCTAGCGTGATATCAATTAAGAGAGTAGAGAGCTAGGGACAAGGAGTCAGAGAGTTCTTGGAAAACATTTGCTACCCCAAGGAGCCTGTGCAAGTCTACACCTCTGAGGAACAGCACCAAAGACCTCACACTAGAGGAAGAATTTTCTTCACCAATCAGTCTGTCTGAGTAATTGACAAACAAGCAATTGTTATGAGAAAGCTCCAGAAATGAAGACAGGGAGTCAATATCCAGAGTTGCTACAAACATTATCATTTTTTCTAAGCAGACTGTGGTTTTATTACTGAATATGATTTGGCAGGGTACAGGAGGAGCACCATAGAAGCCTTCAGGAATGCAGGGCTCGCCACTTGTCCAGGGAACCACAATTGGGGATATATTTGACCCCACAGCCGTCAGGAATGAGCAGCTTCTCAGCAACCATGTCTTCAAATTCATCTGCATTAAACTTGGTAAAGCCCCATTTTTTTGATGTGGATCTTCTGGCAGCCAGGCAAATTGAGTTTGGCTCTATGAAGAGCCTCAATCACATGTTCCTTATTCTGCAGCTTGACGCAGATGGACATGATGACCTGGCCAATGTGAACCCTGGCCACTGTGCCCTGGGGCTTCCCAAAGGTACCACACATACTTGTCTGGAGCCTAGACTCGGGGGACAGCATTGAAATCAGAGACTTGAGTAACTTGCCAGAAAATTGTCTCCAAGGTCCCTTAGGGCAACCCACACAGGCATCAGGCTGCATACTCTACCAAGGAGGCTGCTGTTTGCAACCATTGCACACCAGGTCAAATTTTCAACAAAAAAGCTTTAAAAGGTGGCAGTCCGCAGGGGAGGGGTGGCTAGGCAATGGGCACTTCTTTGGACAGGTTGTGGTGTTGGAATTAACAGATAAGACTTCAGAGATACCACTTAGAAGATGTTTAAAGAACTAAGCTAAGTCATGCTAAAGCAGTATGGTAACAATGTCTCCGTGATCAAAGAGTATCAGTAAAAAAACAAAAAAACAAAACAAAAAAAAAGAGAACAACAACAACAAAAAAAAACCCTGTATTTTGTAAAAGTCGGTGAAAATTCCAGTATTGAAAAGTACAATAAATGGAAAAAACCCATTAGGGAGGCTCAGTAGACCTGAGGTGGAGGAAAAGTCAGAAAACTAAAAGATAGAGAGGACCATCTTTATGGCTCCCATAATGAGCACTAACCTCCAACAAACTTGCAACAAATCTGGAAAAGAACAGAGCACTGTTTGGAGAAATCATTAATGAAATGTTCTTTTGTTGTTGTTATCGTTTTGGGGTTTTTTGTTTGTTTTTGTTTTTGTTTCTCTGTGCAGTCCTGGAGTTTTCCAGCAGCGATTCTGTTCCCCTGTTGTGAAAGAAGGTCTCCACCCAAAACTCTTCTAAGACATTTAGGAAGCAGAAGAGCAGCTCACAACTACACAGTCAGAGGGCTTTCACAGGGCTTCTGAATGGCAGAGTTTTTCCAGAGAGAAGATTTTCAGGGAGGGAATTAGTCTGATTTCAAGCCTCTTGATCTTGAACAAGCTCAGATTGGCTAGATTTTAGGCTCAGAGATTGGTTGATTTCATGCTCAGTTGGTCAAGGGAAGATTTGGCTCTGGTTTCAGGGCCAAAGTGGCCTTTTTTAGCACTTTGACTCTAGTTCAGGGCCAAGGTATGTTTCTTTCATTGACTCTGGTTCCATGGCCAAAATACGTTTCTTTGATTCTGGTTTCAGGGTCAGGGTGTGTTTCTTTGGTTCTAATTCCATGACCAAAGTGTGTTTCTTTCACTGACTCTGGTTCCAGGGTCAGGGTGTGTTTCTTTGGCTGGCCGTTTTGCCCTACAATCCTTCTTCTCCTAAGCTGTTCCCCGGCATTACCCTCTGGTTTCTTTCAATCAGTACAGCGTAGGTCCCCCTGGTCCATGCATTTGTATTAAACTGTTTACATTGCCTATATGTACTTCTGGTAGTCTTTCTAACTTTCTCTTTAAATATTAAAATAACATGTGTCAAACACCTATTTGTTGTACTAGGCAGCAGCAATATGAAGAGACAAGTTTGTCCCTATGAGCCTATCCAGAAATACACAAGGGTCATGGTTTTTGTAAGATGTAAAGCTACTGACAGAACTATATGGAAGAAGAGAGCAAACTGAGAGGGTGCTCAGGGAAGGCTGATGATGTGCAGAGACTGCCTGAGATCAAGGAGTCTGGCAGGTGGAAACATGCCGAAGGGTTTTCTAGGAAGAGGAAGGGTGGAGGAAAGGCCTCAGGCAGGACACCCATGCTGAGCCTGGAGAAGAACAGGGCTCAGTGGTGGGAAAGTAGTAAGCCTGTGTGAAAGGGCAGAAAACAGAGCTGCAGGGCTCCAGGCTGCCATCTTGAAGGGCCACATTGGTGTACCTTGTTTCTCCTTAGAATGTCTGAGAGGATTATACACTGACCACTTGCTGAGCAATCCAAATCCTGCCTTGTCTTCAACTCAGGAATTGTGCCATCTGACCAGTATAAGATCTGTCTGTCTGTCTATCTGCCTATCTATCTATCTATCTATCTATCTATCCATTGACCTATCTATTTGATACAGGTATCATCTAGCTTAGGTTAGCCACTACGTTATGTAGAATGACCTTAAATTTCTGATCCTCCCCACTCCACCTTCCACAAAATGTCACACCCAGTTTAAGAAGAACTTCCTATGAGTCAGAGACTTGAGTACGTGTGGAGAGCTGCGTTGTACCACGCCCTAAAGGTGGCGCTGGTTTCTGCCTTCTACCTTTACTGACGGTGAGTGCTCTTGGGAGTAAACAACTCCTTATTGGCTGTAGGCGAGGATGGTGGCTTGTTTCTGCGTCCTAGGACCTTTGGGCGATGTCCACGTGGCTTACCAGGATTGGAGGCCCAGAGGGTATTTAGCCACGAGCGGACTTCCCCCCGGGGTCGTTCGTGAGAGAGTAAGTCGTTCGTCTGAGAGTGTGAGTGAGTGAGTGAGAGTGTGAGCGAGTGAGTGAAAGATAAGAAGATAATAAAAGGCCCGAATAAACTGCAGAGAGAAGGATCTGGTGTTGCGTCTTCCTTGCTGGCGAGGTCACACGCGACAAGTACGTATTCATGAACCTGAGCATTATGAGAGCTAAGGTTAAGCACCAGGGTTGTCCATGGATAATGATGTTACTGGCTCCAGATTAGAATAGCACATGGAGAATGAGACCCCCAAGAAGTTAATTAATAGTGTCCATTTTCTCTAATGTATTTATCTCATAATTTTTCCTTTGCATATAAAATGGCATTTAAATTTAACCATAATAGGAAAACAACTGAGTAACAAAGAGGCAAAAATAACTGGCCTACCACTGCTGCCCTATTGATGATGAAGCAAAGATTTTAATCAATTTCCATTCAGTTCCAAAGCAAAGATTTTCAATTATTTTGAGATAGTTTTATGTATCCCTCCCTGGCCTTGAACTCACTATGTGGCTGGGAAACTTTGACCCTCTTATCTCCACCTCCCTGGAGATAGCATCACCCACCATGTTTTGTTTTGTGCAGTGTTGGCAATCAAACCCAGGGCTTTATGTGTGTTAGGTAAAGACTCTGCTGAGCCGCATCCTCAGGTCCGAAGCCCAGACTCATGGGCAAGTGCTAATATTGGTGACTCTTTGGTGCTCAAGTTTTAATGTGAGTAGCACCAGAAGAACGACACAAGGAAAGCAGGAGAAGCATGCCAGGAGGAGTCTTCAATTCCTATGACCCAAGAGTGTTTTGACAAGGCTGGGAAACTTAATTATTGCTGGCCAGTTAGATCTTTGTGTTCAGCATATGTAAAGGATGAAGTGAGAATTCACTTGAGAGTATACAAAGTAAGTCCTAAGAGTTTTTAATCTTAAAATTCACAAAAAGGTTTTTCATGTTTCTGTATTATAAAAATAATATATTGTAGGAAGGGCAGAATAAACAAAAAAAGAGAGAAGAAAGCAAGAATGATCTGGAAAGCATCCACTTAGCTCAATGCTAAGGTTGGACTCCAGTCTGCCAGTAAACTCTTAGGAAAGACAAGAGTCTGAGATTTTTGAACCAAGAGAGATTCAGAGAACTTCAGAGCCATAACATGATCACATAACTGAAGTGACTACATACTTAACTGACTACAGCTCACTGTGAGCTGGCTTCTTGGGATTGGCTGACCCTCAGTTGCTGTGATGGAATACAAGCCACTTGTCCCAAGACTGAGCTCCCAAGTTAGGCAGTCCCTTGGTCCATCACCATGCTAAGGCTACATGAGGGCTGGGGTTCAGAGGCAAAATCAGCCTTTGGCTGAAGTGATTGATAAAGCATTAATGCATGTTTTTGAGCTTTTCATCATATGTATCCCAGGGCTCCTAGGTTTTATATCTGTTAATTCCATGACACTTGTGTCATGTTTGGTGGTATACTTGTTTATAGGATTTGGATACTCTAGTTTAGACAGCTGCTATGTGGTTTTGGCTGACATTTTTTAGGAGTCCCCTTCTCCCAAATAAACTCAAATGAAGTATTTGTTTTAACTATCAAATATATCAGAGTACTTGACAATTTTGTGTTTCAAATAACCCAAAATAAATGAAAATAATCTCAAAGACTATTATCTTTGATTTCCCAGGAGTTGTCAGAACTGAGGGAGAGGCGGTCCTGAAGCAATAGGGCTAGGTAGGGCTTTGTAGAAAAAGGACAGAATGATAAGGCCCTCCAATGTTAGAGCCCTCATGCTTCAGACTCCTGACTGAGGTGTTTCTGCAGGAAAGCCCCCAGTGCCTGAATCTTAACGTCTTTGATCAGTGGCTTTTCTGAAAAAACATCCCTCCCTCTGCCTGGCCAGCATATAAAAGGTTGAGAAACCTTATTAAACGTCTTTCATAAAAGCCTGCCCTCCATAGAGCATCTGCTTCTGGTGAGTGAGAGATTACACCAAGGTGATGTTGGCCAGAGGACCTGTCAGCTCCAGGCTCTGTGGGGAGACACATCAAAAGAGAGCCGGTCAATTAAGGAAGCAGCCTTTCCTGGTGGTGGCTCTGAATTTCATTTCCAGTGCAGGCTGCTCTGGCTAATGATAAGAAGTCCTGGATAAGAGCCTGCTTGTCGCCTCAATGGCTTCCTTCCCGAGCAATGAAAAAAAGAGGGAAGCGAAAGATTAGCGCATGCATCAGGCTCCTTTCTGAAAAATCAACCCTTTGTCAGTCAGTAGATGACAAAGAGCCTTTTAGCATCCAAGGCTGTTTGTATTTCTCCATATGTGCATCCTGCACTGTTGTGTTTTAGTTGTTAAGGTTGACCCTCTGAATTGTGGGGCATTGTGTACTTTTCAACAGAAGGCACTAATGGATTAAATCTGCAGTCAATGGTGACCAAATTCAAGACCTTACCACTTAAGGGAGTACTGTGACTGATTTTTATTGTCTTCTGGATGTGTGTGTGTGTGTGTGTTCTACCCTCCCTACAAGGGATTATTTTTAAGAGACAGAAGCATTAAAACCCCAGAGAAGTCCATTTCTGTAGTCATTCTTTCACAGAATAAAGGGGAAATGCTAAAAATTACAATCATCCCCCCACCTCCGTCCCGGAAGTAGTAACCCACAACCTTCTTGGAAGGTTGGAGTGAGGAGATAGTCAGTACCAGGAAGACATGGGGCTCCTCTGAGGGCTTCTCTTTCTGGGCTGATGCTGTGCCAGCCTCTTCCTCTCTGTGTGCTTGGAAGCAGCAATAATTTGGAATAAATTTGAAATTTCTTTCCAAAACACAAGATAGCCTCCATTAAAACTGAGATTCAGTGGAATCCCAGGCCAGCCAGCATGTGTTAGTGCATCAGGAGTTACCCTCTTCCGGCCTCTGGTAGGATTCACACTGGTGACTCTCTCAAGCAAAGAATTGTGCTCTTCTTTGCAGTGGCTCAAAGTCACATTGACACTCTGCATTTGCTTTCAGTTTTCTCCAAGATTGCATCTTGTTCCTTAGAGAAAGCATGTACTCCACTGGTTCAGGACGCGTCCTGCTCTGCCGTTATATGGAGTCAGAACTAGAATATTTATCTCATTTACAGAAGGCACAGTTGGGGAGGAAAGAGAATCAGTGTCGTCATGTCAAATCACTCCTCAAAGTAGAAAGGTTTAAATATTATGGAATATAAAATAACTAGAAATTCAAAACATTTTGAAGTTGTCCAGACAGCCTAAAGCAAAATGAAAATCTATTCAATTCAACAAATATTTATTGACTAGCTGCGCTTGGTGCTTCTGGGAATAGTAATAAATTGAACATGAGAAAATGCCAAGTTCTACATTTAGGTTCAATCATCTTCATAAACTTACAAAACATGATACATGGATGGATTAATTACATAACAGAAATTTAGAAATTGCTTTTTCCTAAGCATCACTGATTTCCTCAAGTACACAAGGTAAGCCCACCTCCCACCCAGCCTTCATTTTCTGGCCCCCTTGCTGATTTCTGCCGAACTCTCTAGTAGGCATGCTATTGCACAGTGAGTGTCTGACAGATGCTCATCTTACTGTCTCTGAAGGCACAGAGGGAAGAGTGCTTGGGTTACTCATGTCAGCTGTTACAATGTCTAGCTCCAGATCCACCACCACCACCACAAAGGGCCAAACTGTCCCAGTTGTCCTAAACCTGGTGGCACCTTGAGACCCAGGACCAGCAGAGCCTCATAGACTGATCACCCATGCCGAGATCCTCACCCACCTGGTGTTTCTCATGGCTGTGATTAATCATGAGCAAAAGAAAATTTAGGGCAATGACTAAATTATTCCCAACTCATCAGTCATGTTGGAACAAACACAAATTTCAAAGTATTGAAGCACGACCAATTAACGTTCCCTCAGAAATGCTCGTCACGCTGACCACACTGATCAGGCGGTTTTCTAGAATTAAAGAAAGTTATCAAAGGTAAAGACATAATTTATCAATACTTATAAATCCACAAAATTATTGTGTGTTTGAGTATAAAATATAGGTGTCAAAGGACACTTGGGTTCAGAAACACATTACCTCACTTTCCCAGCCTCAAAAGAAACCAGGAGATAGGAACTGGTGAAGGGATGTCGATTTATTTGCAGTTTGGCCAGACCTGAGGAGACAAAAATGCCCTGTTTTCTTTACCTGTCCTTGTAGCCTTGGAAAGTGTTACCCAAAAGAGGAAACCAAAGCTAAGCAACAGGCTGCGGTGACTTGGCTGTGAGGTGAGCTATCAGTCAGATCTATGTAGTCTTTTCCGGGGAGCCCTGTTCTTCCTCTGGCACCAGGGCTTCAGCAACATCCCCAACACTGGATATACGGGAGCAATTCTAATTCCTCAGGATAGTATTTGTTAGGGCCCCTGTTACATGTGACAGAGATTCCTCAGAGGGAAGGAAGAGTGGCTGGTGAAACAGGATTTCTAAAAACAAAGGAATGAGTATGTTTCCAAGGAAAGGCCTGAGCAGCTTTGTTAGGTACTACTGAGAAGTTGGGGAAATGAGAACAGAGGCTGATGGCTGCGGAGTTATCTATGCAGAGGTCATGTGCATGGTTTGCATGGTGAATGCCTCCCATAGGCTCATGCATATGGGATCACTTGAGCTCCAGCTGGTGGCACTGCTTAGGAGCCTCTTTAGGAAGGTTATGGGATGCAGTCTTGCTAGAGAAAGTCCTTCGTTGTGGTAGGCTTTGAAGAGTTTACAGCCCTGCTCCCAATGTGCTCTCTCTCCACATCAGGGATCACCCATCCTGCTGCAGGTCTGAGGCGATGCCCCCACCCTGTTATTATGAATTCTCCCAGGGAACTGTAAGCCAAATAAATTGTTTCTTCCACAAGTTGTTGTTGGCCATGGTGCTTCATTGTAGCAACACAAAATAACTAATACACTTTGCCAGTTACCTTGAAAATAAAATTTGGGTGGCATTTAGGAGCAAAAGCTTGATCACAGAGTTCAGGGAGAAATTGCCCAAATCTGTCACCACACCTGCTCCATAGACTAAGATAGGATGATCATGTGTTAGAGGCCTACACAATGTAGAAGCCAGGAATACCTTTAATCCAAGCACTTAGGTGAAAAAGGCAGAGAGAATCAAGTATGTAAGACGTACAGCCAACACTGGCTACTGCCTGTGTTGAACCAGACTTTCTTCTTACCTCTCCTAGATTAACACTCTGCTGGCTAGTGAAGACCCACACAAAGCTGCACTCATGAAGTCTCAGTAATATGATAGCTTAAACAAGACCTGAACTATGACAGCACCAGTTCCTGCATGCCAACATGAATCAGGGGAATCTCAAAAGGCTCCACCCCTAGATGAAGACCTATATGCAATTCATGACCCTTGAAGACTGGAAAATCAGACTTCACCAAAGATGAGCCCCCAATTGTTTAATCTTATACCAAGTGGTCATCCCTAAAAGCATACATATGAGAACTACTACATGGACTCAGCAGACTGAATTTATATATATATATATATATATATATATATATATATATATATATATATATATAGAGAGAGAGAGAGAGAGAGAGAGATAATAGCAATAGATTTAAACAGGGGGGAAAAGGAGTAAAGAGGTAGGGGTGAGGCTGGGAGTCATTAGAGACAGGAGTTGGGGTAGGGATGTAAATATGATCAAAGTACAATATATGGCATTCTCAAAGAACTACATTTTAAAAAGGAAATATGGGGCTATAGAAATGGCTAAGAGGCTAAAAGCATTGGTTGCTCTCTGAGAGGACCCAGTTTCAGTTTCCAGCACCCATAGCAGGCAGCTCACATCTCTGGGAAATCCAGTGACCTCTTATGGCCTCCTTGGGCACTGCTTCTTTATGGTACACATACATACATACATACATACATACATACATACATACATACATATATGCATACATGCATACATGCATACATAATACATATAATACATACATGCAGGACAACACTCATACACATAAAAAAATAAATCTTTTTAAAAAAAGAAGTTCTAAAATTTAGATTAAAAATCTTCTGCATAGTTATGCTCTACTGAAAGAAATCAGGTATAACAAATTAAACATACACTCAGATCTCCAGTCAAGGAGAATCTGGGTCTTTCTCAAAAGATTGGTAAATAAATATATATTCAAATGTTTTTATTTAAAATAGAATGCTTAGAATGTGCCCTATCACTTGTATGATTTTATGCTTTAATTAACTTTTTAATTTACTGTTAATTCCCATCCCAATTCTATAAGATAAGAATAATTCAATGATTGATTTTAATAGTTGCAAACTCCAAATTCACTAGGAAAGAGAGTTGACAATGGGGTGTTCAACAATAAATATGACAGTCAGGCTACATTTAATGAGCACAAGATGCATAGGACAGGAGCTGGCCAGGATTTCAGCTCATGTTGGCAAATAAAGCAAACTCTAAAGAAAACAGTATGAGGGACCTTAGCTGAGCATTAGGGTAGGGCTTCCAGGGTCCCTGGGTGGATGTAGAGAGAAACAGGGAGATGGATCCAGAATTAAGGCTCATGAGTTACAAAAGGCAGCAGGGAGCTGACTGGGGATGCCTGGGAAGGGAGGTGCCTTTTGCTGCCAGCCTTGCTTTATGCTGTTAAGAGGGCACAGGCAGCTTTGGCTTTAAGCTGATCTCCAAGACAAGAGAATAAGAAAGCCTCGAGGTGAGTCTTGGCCTAATTCCACAAGCAGGTACAGATGCCATATTAGTTCTGTGGGTTAGCCTGTTTTACCAAATTGTTTGAAGTAGAAAAGCTAAATATTCTTCACTTTGAAAAGACTTTCCAGTCAGACTTCTGACAGGCCTTTTTTGTATATTCAGTAAAGTCCATGTGTTTTCCAAAGCCACCAGACTCAGGAAGGAATTCTAATTTCTCCACAATGCCACATCTCAAAAGCGAACCTCACATGCCTTGTGCTTGATCATTGTCTTCCAAATTACATAAATCAAAAGCTTTAACAACCTTCACCATTTAAAAAAAAAAGTCTATTTTATATATTTGAAGATAATACGATAGAGCTGGATTCACATATACACAACAGAACTCTCACTTAAATTTTTGCTATATTCGAAATTAACTGTCTAGATTCTGTATTTTCTTAGGCTTTAGTCCCAAAACTAAACCTTCTTAAACATGTAAAGTCATAATCTTTTGCTTATTCATTGCTTTTCTTATCCTTTTTTTCTTAACTGATTCCTTTCTTTCTCATTAAACATATCTGTTAGTTGTTGAGTTTTATTTTATTTTTTTTATTGGAGATAAGGTAAGATATGATTGTTTGAAATTTAAAAAAAAAAAATATCAAAACCCAGTAGTAAAAAAGTAATGCATCTCTAATTGTTGTCCCAAAGCTTTGGATGAACGAGGATCAAGAATTCAAATGGGGAGGGCCAGTGAAAGAGCTCAGGAGCGAAGGTGTTTGCCAACAAGGCTGACAACCTGAGTTCAAATCCCAGAACCTGCACGGGAAAAACAACTGATGCCTGCAAGTTGTCTAGTTGTCTTGTGACTTCCACATCCCCACTGTGACATGGAGAGAGAGAGAGAGAGAGAGAGAGAGAGAGAGAGAGAGAGAGAGAATATTGCAAATTCTAATTGCTCTTAATAATACAAACCCTGAATCAGATATAGGGGTAAATACTGAAAGATCAGAGAGACAAAGGAACAAGCCACAACCACCTCTTACCTTAGCAACAAAGGGGCAGAGCTCCTCTCTCTACTCAGCCGCGTCACTTCCTGTTTCCGCCTCCCAAGTTCTGTGTGTGACACCACTGCCTGGCCTCTATGGTTAACTAGTGGCTACTTCTGTTTCCTGATTGTCAGGCAAGCTTTATTTGTTAGAGCACAAACAAAATATCGCCACACACACACACTTTTTAGAAGTGAAAATACCCTCCTTGGTTGGAGTGCAGGCAGCATCTCAGAAAATGAGGGCAGAGCATGGTCTTCAGGGCACATTAGAATCAAAAATATAAGAGGTAGAGTATTAATGAGGAGGAGGCAGTGATCAGACATGGGGATGAAAGCGACTGTTTGTCTACAGCACTGACTAGTCCAGTGTGTCCTGAATAGACAGTTTGAGAAAGACAGTGGGCAGGGATTAAGCTGATCTCATGAGGTAGGTGGTTAATAGCCTTTGTTGAGTTTAACTGTAGACACACTAGGAAGAGTCCTGAAAGACAGCCTGTAGGCAATGAAAGACTTTGGAGTTTCTCCATCAGGGCCTGGGAGGGTGAAATTACATCAGAAATTCAGGCTGTAGTTCAAGAATAACAGGGCCTGGCTTGTGATAGACACAGCAATTGGTCCAGAAAAGTGGACCTGTATACTGAATTTATCTAGGCAAAAGTGAATCGCTGGGTATCTTTGGGGCATGGTGCCCGGAAGAAAACTGTCTCCGTGTGCCGGCATTCTGAATGATGAAATCTGAGTTAAGTGTTGAGCTTACAGGAAAACTCCTTACAAGGAAATCAGAGCTGTGAGCATTTGTTCCCCTTTTCAGAAACTTGAAGGGTTCCTCAGAGTCATGAAGAAAGTCTAGGTGACTTACTGAGGCCTGGCATTGCTGATGCTGAACAACACACCAGTTGCAGCACCAACTACACAGCTCTCAGTACGACATGTTAAAATCGAATGCCCATGTTATTTAAGGCACATGGACTCTTTGCTGTGGTAAGTAGTCAGTGTTGCCTGAGCACCCTTCTTCACCTTCCCGCTCCCGGTCTTTGCCCCCTCTCTGAAACCCTGCCCTGTCCTTGCTCTTTGTGCTACAGAAGACAAGATGTACTCCACTCTGTCAACTAGGCAGGTCACATTAGGGTTATAGAGATAAAATGTTTGTACACATTATGCAAATCTATCTCTTGTATTCAGTTAGGTACTAGGGGGTGGGGAACCCAACACTGGCTGTCTGCTAGCAGAGAACCAAGCAGCTGTCTGATTGTCTAACAAGCAGCATGGAAGGTTTGGGCAGTTCCTGGAGAGCTACAGATACCAAGTCCATGTTGAAAGGTCCACAGTCAGCCACACACTCACTAGAAGGGGTTTGCAAGCAGATGTAGGTGGCCTTCCTCCGACTTTTGCCAGCCTGTTGGAAGGGGCCAGGTCTCACATGTCAATCATCTCTGGAAATGACCCCACAGGCACATGGGGTGTATTTCACCAATCCTTAATATCTCTTCATCTAGGCAAGGTATCAACCCAAGCTAACAATTCTGCCTCCTCACCTGCAGGCCCTGGGGTAATTCATTTCATTTCCTCCCTCAACTTCTTAAGTTAAATTCCACTTGGCTTTTAGATCTTCCTCCATGGAGACATCATCACTCTCTCCCACCAGCATCGCCCCTCCCCTATCCAGAAGTAAAACCTTTCATGTATTTCAAATCACATCTCAGTCTCCAAAAACTAAAAGGAAAAACACAAAAGAGTGATTTTGACAGCATCAGGCGTTCATTATACTCCCCACAATGAAAAAACAGAGTGAAGTAGCTAGGTGTGTGCATCCAGGTGAGCTTTCTAGCCTTGGCCTTTGTCCTTTCCTAGAGTCCCCATGAACGCCCCACAATCCAGTATGAATCACAGATGCACCGAATTCCACTGTTCTGGGGGAAAGACCTTTACAGCAAGAATAAAAATGAGCAATTTCATTCTTATGTCTCAGCACATTGCTCTGGCAGTCCATTCAAGTATAGGTTTGGCGTGTCCCTTTGTTCTGGTTATTTAAATGCTTAATTCTCCTTAACATGCTGTCATGTAAAAAAGACAGAGATTCTTCCCACCCTCAGGTTTATCTTGGCTCTAACTTCACAGCAGCTCAAGTGCTTGGCTTGCACGAAGCCTCAGGCATCCAAGCATTCGAGCATCCCCAGTCCCATAAAAGCCAGGTCCAGGGCTACATGCCTGTGATCCTAGCCCAGGAGAGTCAGAAGCAGGGTCCTGAGAGTGAGTTCAAGGTCAGCTCTCTGATACTCAGAAACTCTACCTGAAAAATAAATTTATAAATTGATAGGAAATGTGTGGGCGATATTCTCATCTTTTCTCTGTTAAAGAAAGAGGTCAGCTCTGTTTTCAAGATTTAAAGCAGGTTTGGAGGCAGGGCTGGCACAGAGAGGCCCAAAGGCAGGTTCCATGTAGAAAGAGAGGAAGCTGGAGAGGGTGGGAGTGGGGCGGAGAGTCAAAAGTGAGATCCACCAAGGCAGCTCTTTGCTAAAGGTCTGGCGAAAACTGGCCACCTGGTGTATCCGTAGAAGGAACCATGAACTCTAAGCAAGCATCTGCACATCCTAACTGTGGTATGAAAATAGTAATCCCCTCCAGGTCAATGACCAAGAATGACAAGCAGCACCAGGGCCATGTTTGTGGACCAGAATTTGTACCCTGCTCTGGACCTAAATTCTTGGAACTTCATAGTATTCAAGAATCTTCTCATCTGCCTTGCCAGAATAAGACTGACATCCAAGTTGCTGTGACAACCACCTGCAATTGTACTGATGCTGGTGGTAGGCAAGGATTGGAGTACAGGTGGATGGATCCATTATGTTCCAAGTCCTGTCTCAGCAGAGTGGGTTTCGTATAGTGTCCCCATTCAGGGAGTGCTCTGCATCCCTACCACCTACAAGAGTGGTGTTGAAAATCTTATGCTAGTGGAGTTCTGAAATTCAACTCCTTTCAAACCTGGAGTCAGAAATTAATGCAAATTATAATACAAACTATACAAATTTCTCTTGGTTGCACATTCTTGAGAATAGAGACGAGTGGGGTATACAGAACTTCCCGGTGCTCTCTGCTGTAGCAGTCCACTTGTTCGGCCCCCACATCCTGCAGCAGAGAGACTGCATGCCCTGTGTGCTAGTGAACAGTCACTGATTGTCTGACACTAAAATTAAAAACTGTGAACACTATTAGACTGCTCTCAAAAGAGTTAAAGAATCCAAAATAACTTTTCCTATCAGACATCATAGCAGGTTTACATGAACATAGGGTGTGCAGAGAAGCCTCCAGCTTTGTGGGCCTTGTGGCTGGGGCTCCACCACAGCCACACAGCTGCATTTGGGGTTCTAGTTTGGGAACTAAAGCCAGTAAGACTTCTATTTTGGCACAAAAAGACCTTCCTCTCATTCCCAGTCCTGCTCCATTTAATTTCTTATTATCAAACAACTACAGTTACTTAATAAAACTTTTTTGAAGGATGAGAACATATTCAGAGCTAACGTATCATTTCGGCAATGATTTTAATGAGGCCGCTCTCCACTTATTCTTCTCTTTAAAGATGATGAAAGCTGGAAGGAGGAAAAATTAAGAGGGAGGGGAGGCAGTTATTGGCTGCTTCAGAGCATCTGTGACAGGAAGCCCCAGGCGATCAGCCCAGAGCCATGGGAAGCAAAGGGCCTTTCCTCCCAGATCTCTTCAGCTGTGTGTATCAAGGAGACTGCACTCCCAGACTGCCCTCTATTTCGTGACAACAGGGCCCAAGACTATGTCCTCCTAGACCTTGAAAACATATTTTCTGATGTTGAAGTTTTGACTTGTCACCACTGTGTCAGGCCAAGTGTGGCTGTGGCTCCACCCATGTGCAGTCGTACAGCGTCTTTCCCTGGAGAAGACTATTTTCTGAGAGGGTTCCCAGATATGGAGTAGGAGAGGCCTGCAAAAACCAACCAGTTGTGGGGGCTGGAGAGATGGCTCAGCGGTTAAGAGCACCGTCTGCTCTTCCAGAGGACCTGGGTTCGATTCCCAGCACCCACATGGCAGCTAACAACTGTCTGTAGTTCCAGTTCCAGGCAAACACCAAGGCAAATAAATAAAGTTTAAAAAAAAAAAAAACCAACCAGTTGTCAAGAAACAACACCATGCCAAAGCCTGTCAAATGTTACACACTCTATCATCGACTATGGCCTCTTAACAAAAGTTAGCAACCTAAAGGACTACTTCCAGTTGGGTTTACAATGTGGTCAGAGAAAACAGGAATTATTGGTCTACAGTCTTGGGTTGTATCATGTGTATCAGACCTCTTATAGCAAGATGTTTCTAGTACCTGGGACAGAATAAAATATGTCAGCAAGACATGCTTCCTTCCTACAAGAACTATGACTTTTAAGCCCTTTTCATGGAGACACAAGCAAATCAAAAGAGACACGTTGATGTGAGAGAGGGGGATTTTTCTCAGGAGTCCAAACGGGATGCTCTCAGATTGCCTGTTTTGACCTGACAGTGTCTAACTACCAAATAAGTTAGGGCCTTTGGGGAAATTATAAAACTCATTAGTTAGAGGCACACTAATTCTTCTAAGTCACTGAGTTTCATTAAAGAATTGACTGGCCCCAAACATTGTGAACTTGTCTGGGGCCTAAAAGAATACAGCCATGTCTCAAACAGGGGTCAGGTAGTTAAATGTTGGCCCTGCTGGTCTTGCCTGTAGAAATGAGGATCTGCTAGCTGGGCCAAGAAGCAGCTTTTCCTGTGCACCTCAACAGGACTCAATACAACCACATAACTTGTCACCATCAAAGGCCAGGGCATCTCAGTCTTTTTCACTAGTGCCTCCATAGGGAGCCTTTTTAGACTTTGTTTTGACACTCAACCACCCCCCCCCATAAAAGAAGTACTGTTTTACCAGGTAAGAATTGAGTCATAAACTATTCCCATATGTAGCTTGGTGTCCTTGTTCATAATATACATATTAGACCAGGCCAGCACTGCTTTCATCTAGGGTCAGATACATTTTTGCTGTGAGAGGCTGACCTGCCTGCAGTGAGGATGTACACACCAGCCTAGGTACAGAGAATGCCCACGATTTCCACCTATTGGCTTCCAGTAACACTATCCTCGCTGGAGCAATGAAAACCATCTCCAGACATTAGCAGATGTCCCCTGGAAGTCAACATTAGTTTCATTGTTGTTGGTGGTGTTTTCTTTGAGTCTAGGCCTCAAGTAGTCCAAGATGGCTTCAAATTTTTTATGTAGCTGAGCATGACCTTAAAATTCTGATCCTAAATGCTGGGATTCTAGGCATTCATGATCACACCCAGTTCATATGGTACTAGGGGTGGAATACAAGAGTTTTTGCATACTCAGCAAGCATCCAACCAACTGAGCAACATTCCCATCCCACATTACTTTCATCAATACATAATAAACAAGAAGGAGGCTCATGGAGGTGTAAAAAAAAAAAAGGAAGAACAGAAACTAAGGGAAAGAAAGACTGGGCAAGGAAGTGTGCTGTGGAAGGCAGAAGTCTATAGGGCCAAGGCAGGGAATGCTGGGAAATCAGACAGACTGCCCACTGAGCTCATGGTCCTTGGCTAGTCTGCCCACTCTGCCTTTAGAGCTCCCAGCATTGGCCCCTTGGCAGTTTATTGTTATACTGATAATTCTGTAGATTGGTTGCTGATGTTTAATCATTAGCTGTGTTTCTTTTAGTTGTAGATTCTTGGAACAGCTTTGGCAGATCCTATCCAGGCTGAGGCAGAGTTGCTAGGCAACCAGATCTCAGCATATAGCCAAGTTACCAAAGTACCTGCCAATCCCTGTCCTAATCCACAATACTCCCTTAGCTGACTTTCATCACGTTAAGAAATGTTCTAGACACTCATTTGCAAGCAGCCTCACCCTGAACACACCCAGATACACACTGTTCTACGTGTGTGTGTGTGTGTGTGTGTGTGTGTGTGTGTGTGTGTGTGAAACCTGTCATAAGATTTTATTTGAAAAAGGAACTTCTTGGCTTAAAATAAAAACCTTGATTTTTAGGCAGTGTTAGTGACACCAAGAGCATTATTTCCCACACAGGGCTGAGAAAAGAACTGCAGATACAATACAAGGACAAATACAGAAAAGGTTTGCTCATTTGCCTCATAGCATCCCTGAGGACCCAGAGGACCTAAAGGACACCCCTTAAAACAAGCTGCCAAGATGGTGTAGGTGCTAGGACCCCCCAATTCTGATGATACACCCACTCGAGGATGACCAGCTGTGCATGGGCACCATGTATGATGGTCTGTTTGGATCTGAGGATGAGATGTGGGGAGGGGACCAGCACAGCAGAAAGGTAGAAGGACAAGAACATTTGTTTCCATCAAAGGGAACAATCAAGAGATGATTTAATGCAGACCAAGAAAGAAGTTCGTTTCAGCAATTCCTAGACACACATTCACTCTGTAATCAGTTAAAGTAGAAGCTAAGATTTAGGCTCAAATGTTTATTCTTCTCTTTCGCCCATGGTAAGGACATTTTCAGCTGGGCTGACAGCACTGAAGACATTACAATTCCCATGTGTATAGGCCTTTTATCTAAGTTCTCATTGAGATAAATGTTTATTGGGAACTCTGAGGCTGTTGACCTCTGCTTCTGCTTGCTCTGTCTGGACAATCAACTAGTGACTGGACTAGGATTGCATGATAGATGACCACGGAAATGAGAACAGAATCACATGAAGCTAAGGCACAGAGTGTCCTGGACCACCGCCACACTCACAGGTGAGAGGCAAATGACTCATCTTGTTTGAGCTTCCCTGCCACTCTCAATTTTTCCCTGATCCCAAATAATGGATGACAGCCATTATCCTTCCAAATGAAGGAGCTGAGGCCTAGCGGATACATATCTGTTCTAGTTAGGGTTTCTGCTGCTATGATGAAACACCATGACCACAAACAAGATGGAGAGAAAGAGGTTGATTTTGTTTGTACTTGCATATCATAGTCTATCATTGAAGGTAGTCAGGACAAGAACCCAAACAGGGTAAGAGTGTGGAGGAGACGCTGATGCAGAAGCCATGGAGGTGCTGCTTATTAGCTTGTTCAACCTGCTTTCTTATAGAACCCAGGACCACTACCCCAGAGATGAAACCACTCACAATAGGCTGGGCTCTCCTGCATTAATCACTAATTAAGAAAGTGCCCTACAGGCTTACCTACAGCCTGATCTTATGGAGGCATTTGCTCAATTGAGGCTCCCTCCTCTCAGATGACTCGCTTGTGTCAAGTCAAGTTGACAAAAGTATGGCTAGAATTGTAGCCAAAACAGTTCAGGACGCAATTCATTAAGTGCCAGAGTCCATTTCCTTTGTACTCTCTGCAAGAATTTCCAGTGACAGCCACAGAGCACCCATGCCAAGGGTACAGCCTCCCTCAGCAGTCAGGGCACTCTGAACAAAGGGCACACCTCCAAGCATGGCTATGTAGATCTGTGCCCACCTGCTCTCTTAAAAGAAAACATGTGGGGGCTGGAGAGGTGGCTCAGCGGTTAAGAGCGCCGTCTGCTCTTCCAGAGGACCCGGGTTCGATTCCCAGCACTCACATGGCAGCTAACAACTGTCTGTAGTTCCAGTTCCAGGCAAATAAATAAAATAAATAAATAAAGGTTTTTTTAAATAAAAGAAAACATGTGGAGGCTGACCCCCTTCTCTCTCTTTCTATCTCACTAGGCTCCCCTCCCCTGCTTCCTGGTTTAATAAACTCTTGTGTGGCATCCAGTGGTGTGTCTCTTACCACACGCAAAAAAACAAACAAACAAACAAAAAAAAAAACCCTCAATATTCTCTGACATTTAATTTACCATATTCATATGGAGCTCTGTGGTAGAAGGAAGGTATCATTGCTATTGTCCATTTCTAAGACAAAAAGATGGAGATTCATCTTATAGTATGAGTTTGAGAGACATCTTATTAGCCCACCCCTAATCAATTCTGTTATTAATTTTTTCCCTTGGATCAGGTATATGCCTGGCATGGGATAACTCAATTTCATTTGGACTTCTACAAATAAATGTCTAATGAATGCATCCCAACTCTTAAGTGTTGTTAATTCACTTGGAAGAAAGCAATGAACAAAACACACAGAAATTTCTACCCTAAGACAACCCTGGAAGTGGGAAGATAATAAATTGTTAGTAGTTAGTAACTGACTGATAGTAAGTACCTTAGGGGTAGTAAGTGTCAATAGAGAATTGATTCAAAAGAAGAGTTGGAGCCGGACAGTGGCAGTGCCGGCAGCAACGGGAAGGAAGGAAGGTGCATTTCGAAGTCTTCTTTTTTCCCTATTTAGATTTGCTTCTATTATTTTCCATGTATGAGCATTTAGCCTGCCTGCTTGTATGTTCAGCATGTGGTGCCTGGAGCCTGTAGAGGCCAGAAGAGGCCACTGCATCTCCTGGAACTGGACATACAGAGAATTGTGAGCCACTATGTGGGGGATGGTAACCAAACCAGGGTCCTCTGCAAGAACGAGCTCTTAGCCACCAAGCCCTCTATCCAGTCTCCACGTTTTAAGTTTTTATAAAGACAGGGTCCTAGTATACAACATGTTGTACTGGCTATCTTTCTGCTTCAACCTTTTTAACTCTGGGATTATAGGCATGCGCCTCTACTCTCTCTCTTTCCTTCCTTTCTATTTTTTTTTTTTATTTTGATTCAGGGTTTCTCTATACCAGGCTTTCCTGGAGCTCACCCTGTAGACCAGGCTAGCCTTGAACTCAGAGATCACCTGCCTCTGCCTCCTGAGTGCTGGGATTAAAGGTGTGCGCCACCACTTTTTCTTTTTTTTCTTTCCTTTCCTGCCTTTTCCTTTCTCTTTCTTCCTTCCTTTCTCTCTTTCTTTCTTTTTCTTTCTCTGTCTCTCTCCCTCTCCTCCCCTCCCTCCCTCCCTTTCTTCCTTCTTTCTTTCTTTGTGATACTAGGGAACAAGCCCAGGACCTTCAGAATGGAGCTCCAGCCCCAGCTCCCCAAACCTGAGCTTTAGCTAAGATATTCAGGAAAATCTTAACGAGATTGCACCATTTGAAGCCACTTCTTGTGGGATAATGCATTTGTACACTATAAAGGTTTGTTAATGGTACTGCTTTTAAAATACTGATTGGCCAGTAGGTAAGCAGGAAGTAGAGGTGGAGCAACCAGACTAGGAGAATCCTGGGAAGAGGAAAGGCAGAGCAGCAGATGACAGCCAGATGCAGAGGAAGCAAAATGAGAATGCTGTGCTGAGCAAAGGTACCAAGTTACATGGCTAACTATAGATAAAAATTATGAGTTAATTAAAGTATAAGAGCTAGTTATCAATAAGCCTAAACTATTGGCCCAGCAGTTACTATATTAAGTCTCCAAGTCCATTACTTGGGAAGTGGCTACCAGGTATTTGAGAGATTCTGGCAGGGACAGAAACTTCAAACTAAAAATGGCACCCAACATGGGGCATGAACCCATGACCCTGAGATTAAGAGTCTCATGCTCTACCAATTTAGGGTACAAATTCTTTAAAAAGCCACTTACCTGTGACTTTGTAGCCACCAGCAAAAGCTGGAGCTACATGTGGCTGGAGTTACTACCCGCTGGCTAGGTTTTCCTTTCAGAGTTAGCCACCAGCCAGCTCTGCCTTTTAGGTAGTTCCTGCCACAGGCATTTCTTTTCTGATCCCCTGGGTAAGCTTTTCAGACAGCAGGTTCCCTCTCCTGGTGAGTTGTCGCTTTCTTTGGACCTCTCCTTGAGCTGCTACCATACTAGGAAGCAGCCTCATTTCACAGTCATCTGAATCATCATTGTCAGCATATTTGGTGAATCAGTTGGAATTTCTTAAAAAGGGGAATTAGTTTAAGGAAGAGATAAGGTTGTTTTTTTCCCACATTACAAAAGAAGAAATAGTATTACAAAGGAATAAATTTGAGTTTTGTTAGGTATTTCTCTAGACAGTTTGGAAATGGAACCATTAAAGGAAAGAATAGTTAATGTAGCTGAGATTAACATAATGTCTATTATAAATATTGTTTGATCATTCTTTTTTTAACCCTAAAATTGTTGGTTTATATGAGTACCAAGTTGGTTGATATGAGTGCCAAGTTGGTTGATATGTGCGCCAAGATACAAGTATTAGAAAACCTTGTTAAAACAGATCATAAAGGCATTAAGAACCAGACAGAAGAATTTAAAGAAGACTCAATCTCAACATTGCATATGTTTACAGAGAAACAGCCACCATAGGTGAAGTTTTAATCTTAGCCACAAGGCTTTGAATCTAGCCATGTCTTTATCAGATTAAAGGTTCCTGTGGTCAGAAAAAGATAGATATACAGTAAAGACAGATTCAGATAAGAAAAAACCCTCTAACTGGTTTACAATGGGTTTAAAAATATAAATACACTTGAGAAAGAAAAATAACGATAAAGAAAGTTCTTAAAATTAATAAGCCAAGCAAAAATGGAATATACACAGAGTCTAGATACTGTGTGCTATTGTGTTGTCACTGAGGGTTTTATACTGTTGAGGAAGTAGCAACAGCTGCTAAGAGACACTTGATTATAACTGCTGCTGGATTAATCCAACCTACATATTTTGAAAATGTCTAGACTTCAAAATTGAAGTCAAAAAATATGTTACTTTGGAGAAGGGTTATGCTTTTGTTTCTACAAAAAATAGGAGGCAGTAGATTCATTTCAGGTTAAGAAAAACCAAGTTTGATTGAGGAAGAACCCTGAAAAAAATCTCTCATGGGAACAAATGGCCCGGATGATTCAGAGCACCTCTGCTGCAGTTTTTCTGAGGTCTGTGTCCAGAACAACTTCAAGGAGACTGGCTGAGATCATCAAGCTTTACAAATTGCTCCACTCAGAACTTGTCCATAATCCTAAACTTTCTTTGGGTCCCCATAAGATTACCAGTACCCTACTCAGCAGGAAGTAGTCTAGAGAACTATGCCCACATTCCCCCAAAATGGATTATTGATGTTTGTCTTTAGAATATTAGTTACAAGTTGTTATGGATAATAGAAAAAAGGCTAAACAAAGGAGATTAAATTCTCTTGTTTTAAAAAGAAAAATGTGGGGGAGGGAGAGTTCAGCTCCCATTGTTGCTGGTTCCACTTCCGGGACCCAGCGCTGGCTGCAGAATCCCAGCGCTCTCTGGGGCAGGGGCAGGTGGACGCTGTCCCTGACCACTTCCACGGCTCCTGCTGAGGGAAACCCCGCCACGACCTCGAACTGAGCGAACCAACTGTAGGGGTCTCTCAAAGACAGAATCAGACCCTGACCAGAAAAGTGACAGGAGGCATACAAACCCGAGTGCCACAACTGACCAGGACCCATCTAATCGTGAACCACTGAAGCCATGGGCAAACGTCAGTGCAAAAAATTACATAATACTACAAAGGACAGCATGGTAACTCCAGAAGAGAGTGGCGATTCTACAAATACAAGGCCTAAACTGAGTAATGAAGAGGAAACAGAAGGAAACAAC
>PVIH01016165.1:0-46702 GCA_004025045.1 Sigmodon hispidus | reverse complement strand
CAGAGAAGTAACTCTAAAGAATAGAATAACAGGAACATTCTGTGGCTAGGTTATGTAGCAGTCCTCCCTTAAAGGTAGCTCTAAAGAATAGAATAGCAAGAATATTCTATGGTTAGGTTACCTAGCAACTCTCCCCTGAAGCAAGACCAGTCACCCTTTTACCCTGCCAATATCCTGCTCCCCTGGCCAGCTTCCTGCAAGTGTTTGAAGATTGCCCCCTCCCCATATTCTGCTATATAAGCATGTTTAGAATCGCAATAAAACGGCAGCTCGATCAGAATCCCGTTTGACCTGCTGCCTTCCTTTGCGTCTCCCTTCCCTTCATTCTCTCTCGTAGGTGGTCTCCCGTGTTGAAGCCCCGAGGGTCGGGGCAGTCTGGGACCTGAAATACAAAATTCTTCACTGGAGCTTTGTGGAATCCTTAGAGCCAGCCCAGATGGCTCAGGCTTGATACTCTAGCCTGGAGAACCAAAGCAATGTATATGGCTAAGATATTTTGCTCTCTCCTGCCCTACCTGGGTCTTTTCAGCAGACCACACTCACAACCATGGCTGGTGTCTAGGCCAAGGTGTGACTGGAGTACCTAGGATGGGCCGCTTTCTTTTTAAAATCATGTTTAGCTTCTAAGTCTAGTTGAAAAGCAGTTGTGTAAGAGAACAAACATTTCAAACCATGTTTTTTCACTGCAGGAGCTGTGGGAGCAGACTGACAGCATTCTCTCTTCTAATCACAGGGCAGGAAACAGAAGTTAAAAATAAAACACTATTGCCTGGTGGTGGTGGTGCATGCCTTTAAAGTGAGCACTCAGGAAGTAGGGACAGGAAGATCAGGTAGACCTCTGAGTCTGAGGCCAGCCTGGACCTCAGAGTGACTTCCAGGACAGCCAGAGCGGCATAGGGAAACCCTGTCTCAAAAACCCAAAAAATAAAACACTGCCAAAGAACATGACATTTAAAATGCTTTAAGAATTTAAACTTTTCTGGCCAGTGAACATGTCTGCTCCTGGCAGCACCAATTACTTCAAAGAGGATGATTAGCATCAAAGAAAATTCTTATAGAATTTTCTTACAATATAGAAAAGGTTAGCCATTTGGGCAAGAAGCTGCTCTTGCCTGGAGTGTTTGATAGTATGTTGTATAAACTGGACATGCAGGACCCACAGACAAGTGATCATTGAACTTTGGCAAAATAAGGTAAGATGGTTCTTCAGGTTCCTGCTTCACAGAAGAAACTACTACACATTCTGCAGGACACGAAGAAAAGTAACTGATGAAATTTGCCAAAATAGGTAGAATAGTCCTTCAAATTTCCTGCTTCACTGAAAAATATGCCAGAGACTCTAGGTCTTTAGGCTGAAGATAGATGCTCCAATGTTACAGAGGAACCTTGTACAGCCAGCCAGATGTCTCTGTCATTTGCAGAATTCTGGAAGTTGCTTACAATACACTTCCTGTTCACTCAGATAAAATGTCCTTCTGGAGTCTTTGATGGAGTTGAAAACTAGATCATTGTCTTCCCTAGTTATGATAAAAGGTAAATTAGATATGAAATGTTAGACTCACAAAAAATACAGTATTTTTTTAATTTTGCCAAATACAAATAAACTAGATATTAAAACTGTAATTCTTGTTTGTTAACTGTTTTGTTATATGTAAATATACTATGCTAAAATTAAAGCCTTCCTTTTTGATTAGACAGAAAAGAGGAAGTACTGTGAAATAGTCTTTCTGTATGCTGTGAATATGTGATGCTACCATTAATTAATAAACTGTTCTGGCCTATGGTAAGACAGGAGACAGCCAGGTGGGGAATCTAAGGGAAATAGAGGAAGTAGAAAGGCAGGGTCAGAGCAGCTGCTCTGAGCTGCCAGGGGAGCAACATGTACCATGTGGTAATACAAAGATTAATACAAATGGGCTAATTTAAAATGTATGATCTAGTTAGTAATAAGCCTGGGCCATAGACCAAACAGTTTGTGATTCATATTAAGCCTCTGAGTAATTATTTTTTTATCTTCCAAATGTCCTTTATTTGCAATTCCTGACAAGAAAGAAAAGCAACAAAATAAAGATAAACAATAATAAGAAAATTGAGAAATCCAGTTGCCAAGAGATAAATCATATCTAAGTAGGTACATATTCAGAATAACTGAAAGGTATATGTTTTCTTTCCAATTTAATTAAAAAATGATGATGATTCTTCTGCCTAGGAGATTGACACAAAGGATTCCTCAGTCAGGACTCATTGAAACTTCTTTCAGTGACAAGAAAAAAAAGAAAGAAATATGTAACAATGCCATTGTGTAGAATAGTGTTGAGATCAAATGAACAGCAGAAGACTATATTAGATACAATTTTCAGATCCCAAACTGCATTCCAGAGCGGCTAAACAAGCTTACACTCCCACAACAATGGAGGAGTGTTCCCCTTGCTCCACACCCTCTCCAGCATAAGCTGCCATCTGTGTTTTAATCTTAGCCAATCTGACAGGTGTAAGGTGGTATCTCAAAGTTGTTTTGATTTACATTTCTCTGATGGCTAAAGATGTTGAGCACTTTTTCAAGTGCCTTTCAGCCATTTGTAAATCTTCTGCTGAGAATTCCCTTTTTAGCTCTGAACCCCATTTTTAATTGGGTTATTTAGAGTTAGAGATCAATCCTCTGTCACTTGTAGGGTTGGTAAAAATCTTTTCCCATTCTGTAGGCTGTCATTTTGTCTTACTGACTGTGTCCTTTGCCCTACAAAAGCTTCTCCGTTTCAGGAGGTCCCACTTATTGATTGTTGTTCTTAGTGTCTGTGTTACTGGTGTTATATTTAGGAAGTGATCACCTGTGCCAACGCATTGGAGGTTATTTCCCACTTTCTTTTCTATCAAGTTCAATGTAGTTGGTTTACGCTGAAGTCTTTGATCCACTTGGATTTGAGGTTTGTGTGGGTTTGAATGAGTAATTATTTTATAAGTGGTTGAGGGACTATGGGTGGGAGAGATTCGTCTAGATCATGGGCCTAGACGGAACCATGAAACTTCCAGCTCCAAAATACATAAAACACATGCACACACATACCCTAAACATACAAGTGTTACTTTAAATTTTAAATAATTAAGAAAAAACATGTCTAAAAGATATCCATTCAAGATCCATGAGACACTGTGAAAAGATCAAATCTACAAATAATTGGCATGGAAGAGGAATTTCAAGCTAACAGCTAGAAAATATATTTTAATAAAAATCATACAAAAGTATTTATATCCAGGGGAAAGATAGCCATCTAGGTACAGAAGGCATTTAGATCACAACAGACAGGAATGGAGCTGTCATATTCTAGTCAAAACATTTCATTCACAAAATCAATTGCAAGAGAATAACAAAAACAAGTCACTCAGAAAATAATTTCAACAACTGACGAATGGGATCTCAGAAAATTAAAAAACTTCTTTGAAATTAAGAAAATTTTTATTTTTGAGAGTTTCATATGTATTTTGATCTATTTACCCCAGCATCCCTACCCAGTCAACTTTATCGCTCTTTTTTTTTTTTTTTTTTTTAATCTTCAAGACCAGTTTGTGCTGCCCAAATATTCTTGAATGTGTAGTTTTCCAGGACAGTGTGGTCAACTTCCTAAGAGCAACTCTCTTAGAGAAAACACTCTCCCTCTTCCAGTACCTAACAACTCACATAGCTAGGGGTGGGAATGTGTGCCCAAGTCCTCTGTCCACACTGGGATTTGATCTGATTTGGGCCTGCACAGGCTTTATGCAATGCTGCCATGACCACTATAAGATCCTCTGTGCAGCTTCCCTGCTCTGCCTAAAAGATAATGTGTCCTTGTGGTCATTTCACCACCTCTAGCTTTCTACCCCTCTTCCAAAATGACCCCTGAACCTTGGGACTTTGCAATAGTCGGTTCCCTCCAGACTAAGCATTCACTTCAGGCATTGCCATTGTTCTTGGTTACCCTCCAGAACTTAATGGTAACACCTATTACTGAAGACAGCACCTGACTGAGTCACAGAACATGCCAAAATCAAGCTGGTACTGACCTAGAAGCTTCACCCCCTTCCTGGCCAGCTTTCATGGTACTGCATGGTGCTATGCACACTATCAGAAGAAACAAGGAATCATCAATCTTAGCAGCCACCATACGACAGACTTTCCTACACTATCCTGCTGTATGAACTTATTTACATAAAACTTTGTTTACACCCCTTGGAATGTCAGAGGCAAGATGTTTCCTTGCCCCTCCTCCTCCTCAGTTTATCATGCTCAAGGGCCTCAGGCAAATGGACCCCAGTCAGCCCAGAGGCCTTCTGTATCTGAGCACATCTGATGACAGTGATGAGAACTAGTCTGTATATTGTTCACTGTTTCTCTGTTCCTGATTTGAATTTCAAAATATCCAGAATAAAAGCTTCCCAGAATGCTAGTAAAAGCACCCTCACCCTTCTGTAGCATCACCTGGAGGCTTCTGGGTCTGTTGAATCATGAATCCTATTGCAGTCCTTGACAATGGTCATTAGAGAATCTCAATAAATATTTTCTATCTGTAAACCCTACAAGCTACAATGATTAGCCTGTCAAGACATGTCCACTGGTGTGATAGTGACATGACATCATGGGAGCAATCAACCACTTTCTAATGGACTTTAAATCCTGATACACAAGATAAAATCCATACCTGGCACCATTATAAGGCCAAGAACCTATGGCCAGATACATCATAGGTCCCCAGGAAGAACCTATTACTGTTATGCTACTTAATGGACATAGTGATAAACCAACTCCTAATGACTTACCATGATACTAACAGATACCCTCACTGACAAGTTTCTGCTGTGGGACTATGCTCTTGTATGCTGTAAATATTTGTCACTGTAAATATTGGTTTAATAAAATGCTGACTGGCAAGAAGCTAGACAGGAAATAGAGGCAGGGAAACCAAGCTAAGAGAATTCTGGGAAGCAGAAGAGCAGAGCAGAGGCCAGCCAGAACAGAGGAAGAAAGATAAGAATGCTGCTCTGAGAAAAATTATCAAGCCAAGTGGCTAAATATGAGTAAGAACCATGGATTAGTTTAAGAGTAAAAGTTAGCAACAGGCCTGAGTCATAGGCCAAACAGTTTACAATTAATATAAGCCTTTGTGTGACTATTTGAGACTAAATAGCTGCAGGACTGGTTGAGCAAGATACAGAAACTTCTGACTACAAGCTTCTGTTTACAGTAGATGTTGATTACACAGAGACCCACAACTGACAAGGGGCAGAGAATAAGATACTGTAGAATGTTAAGAAAATTTTTATTCAAATAAACTATCTATAGAATGGGAGAAAATCGGGGCTGGAGAGATGGCTCAGCGGTTAAGAGCACCCTCTGCTCTTCCAGAGGACCCGGGTTCGATTCCCAGCACCCACATGGCAGCTCACAACTGTCTGTAGTTCCAGTTCCAGGCAAACACCAAGGCAAATAAATAATAAATAAATAAATTTTTAAAAAAAAAGAAAAAAAAAAAAAAAAAAAAAAAAAAAAAAAAAAAAATTTTAAAAAAAAAAAAAAAAAAAAAAAAAAAAAAAAAGAATGGGAGAAAATCTTTGCTAGTTACATATCTAACAAAGGATCTAAAATATAAAAAAAAATACCCACAAAACATTAAACAACAAGAAATCAAATAGCTCAGCTGGGCAAAATAATATCGTCTTTAATCCCACTAGTCAGGAGGAGGGGCAGGAAACTCTGTAAACTTGAGGCCAACCTAGACTGTCAAGTTCTAGACCAGCCAAAGCTACACAGTGAGATCCCATCTAAATAAAATACCAAATGACTCAGCTAATAAATGAGCTGATGAAATACAAAGTTCTCAAAAGATAAAATACAAATAAATGGCCAATAGTCACATGAAAAAAAAAATGTTCACAGTCACTAGCCATCAATTCAAATTAAAACTCACTGACATTCTATTTTACTCTAATCAGAAGGACAGTTATTAGTCAAACAAAGAACAACTCCAAGCAGTGATGTGGAAAGGGGAAATCACTGCTGCTAGAAAGAGCTAGTCTATCATTTCTGGAAATGAACATCAAACTACCATATCACCCAGCTCTACTATACTTCTCAGTATTTACAAAAGGACCCAAATTATTAGGAGTCCTAAAATCTGCAGGCAGATGGATGAATTTGGAGAATATCCTCCAAAGCAAGGTATTACAAGCCCAGAAAGATATGCATGGGGATGTACTCACTCATAAGTGGACTTCAGAAAAAAGCAAAGAACACCCAAGATGCAAACCACAACCCTGAACAGCTTGGGATCAGAAGGAACATAAGAGAGACATCCAGGGATTTCCCCTAGGAAGAGAAAATAAGATCTCCATAGCTAATTGGGAGCATAAGGGGTTGCAACCAAGAAGAGGTGGAAACAAATCATGAGAGAAGGAGATGATTGAGTGAGAGGAGCAACAAGGAGGGAGAAAAAAAAATAGAGAGATGGAGATCTTAATAGAGGAAGCCAATAAGGGGTTGGAAAGAGATTGTGTGTTAGGGAAACATTCAAGAACTCACAGGATATCCCTCCCTGCCTAGGTCTCCAAACAATAGTGAAGGTGGTGCCTAGATAGGACATCCCCCATAATCAAATGAATATCCACCCTAAATGCCATCACAGAATTAACATCCCAGGGATACATGGCTGAGCACTGGGCTGAGCTCCTAATCCAGCTGAGGGGCAGGGGTCACCTGTATGAGAAAGGGGATAGGGATTCTGAGGAAAATTCCTACAGTGATGGCTGGCTGGAGCTCTGGGGAGCTCACTGAATCAAGAACAGCCACATGGGAACTATCAGGAAAAGGAGCTAGGCCCTCCAAGAATAGGCAACTGTCCACTGACATGGGCAGTATGTAGAGCCTCGAGGGGAGGGATCAGTTATGTTTATGTGCGTGAGCTGGCACCTCAAAGCCTTCAGCAGAACAACTAACCCAGTCCTAATATCAGGATGAGGAAATTGGACTTGCCTGGAGTGGATGCACCATGCTGAGCTGACCCACCTTGAGACTTCTTGCCCTTTTGGGGGAGGGGATGGAGATGGGAGAGGCTGAAGACTGACTGGGAGGAATTGAGAGGAGGAAAGGGAGGGGAAGCAAGGGGATCCATGGATAAAAAAGACTTTATTTTATAAGTTAAAAAAGAAAAGTCAAAAGACCTTGGATATCTATATGTCTGAAGCAGAAGGGAAGGTTATCCAAAAAGATTAACAAGCAAAGAAAAAATCGAGCCTATTGGTAACAATATACTCTACAAGGTAAAATCTCACTGCCTAACATATATATTTCTTTAGTTTTAAGAAAAGTTAAAGTCCCAACTCAATCAAAAATTAAATCTGGCTTTGGAGTTGGAGTATGGCTCTCTCCTTCTCTAAATTCAAGAATGCTTGTTAAAAGAAAATGCAAAACCTGTATAACATCAGAAGAGCCACCTAACATGGGACAGAAGAAAAATCAAAATTAAGGGACTATCTTATTACTACTAATCTCATGACCTTTTGGTTTTGACTCTTTAAAATTTTTATTAAGGTTTGAATTTTGTATCAAAATTTATAATATTAATAAAAACGCGAGAGGTGGCTCAGTGGTTAAGAACACATACTGCTCTTCCTAAAGACCTGAGTTCAGGAAACTTACAACTGCCTGTAACTCCAGCTCTGGGGTATCTCACATCTCTGACCTTTGTGAGCACTTGTATTCATGGGCACATACTCCCCTCTCCCATGAACATAATTAAAATAATAAAAAAAATTAAAAAGAAAACTATGTCTAAGATTAATATATATTAAGCTTTTTCTCATGATATTAATAGTCATATAAAGTACTAACTAATTCTAAAAAAAAAAAAAAAAAAAAAAAAAAAACAAGCTTCATCTAGCTTCCTGTACATTGTTTTGGGTTTGAGATTTCTGCAATGAACCATGCCTAACTGTAACTTTGAAGTCTCCAAAAGGAGGATGGGCCCCACAACAATAATTTTACATGGACTATGATAATGCCATTAAGCTGACAAATGCCACCTAAAGATTAGTTTTGACTACAAACTACTAAGGACAATTTTGAGGTAGCTAACTGAGATGATTCAGCCTCAGAGACTACTCTAGACAAAACTTGAGACAAGCCCTGCACTTTCCCATTATGCAGAGAATGGACAACAAATGATACTGCTACCTATCCCAGGACTTAACAATTAGCCAAATTTTTTCTTTTCAAGATTTCCTGAGAAGGGGCTGGAGAGTTGATTCAGTGGTTAAGAGCACCATCTGCTCTTCCAGAGGTCCTGAGTTCAATTCCCAGTACCCACATAGTGACTCACAACCATCTACAGTGAGGGTGGGATGCTCTCTTCTGGCATGCAGGCATACACACAGATAGAGCACTATATACATAAAATTAGAAAAAATAAATCTTAAAAAAAAAAAGATGTCCTAAGAAGTCCATCACCCCAGATAGCAGGAAGTAAATTTAAGAACACAATATACAATACCCACATTCCCAAGAGGTAGGGGAGGTGGTTTTTGGTCTTTCAATAGATTTTGGATAACTGTCATTGTTTGGGATGGTTAGTTACAAATTGTTATTGGTAATGGCCAGGAAAAAACACTCAACAAACAGGATTAGATTAAAGGTTCTTGTTTGAGAAAAATAAAAGTACAAAGGGGATACAGATAGATATAATAAGATAAAAGGGTAGATTACTGAATCTACTCTGAAAAGAAAAATGGTCAATACAAACATGATAGAACAAAAGTGTAGATTATTGAATCTACTTTTAAAAGGCAACTAGTAGTTTTAAATAATTTACACTAGATTGGATTTTTGCGTGCTGTATACAAATTGTGTATATTGGCACAAAGTTGAGATTAATTCATTACTGTACATATATTTCTACTCTTGTTCAGGGTATTGTACATATACAGTTCATCTAACAATATAATGCAAATTGCCAGTCCTTGAAAGTTATTATTACCAACTAATTAGGATATAAAAATTGCAAGTTAGTAGTTAGTCATTACAATTGAACTTATAGACATATTAGGCATGCTTTCAAGGTCCACAGATATATTTTAGATAGACAGGCCATCTTCAAACAGAGATCTACAGAATATGGCATTTGAGATATTTTAATCACATAGGTTCATTTTATTTTTATGACAGTGAGACATGTCTGTTCCCAGTAGACGCATCATCTACTTCAGAGAAGATGATGAACATTGAAGAAACTCCACATGGAGAGGACTTTCTTTGTGGCAAAAGTTAAAAGTTTCTTAGCCTTGCCTCAACTGCTGACAGTGTGATGTCCAAAATGGACAAGCAGGACACACAAGTAGGACTGCCAAATTGCCAAGAGTGACTGTCAGGTAGCCAACTGTTTCTGTTATTTCTCACAGTTTTTAGAAGTTACTTGCTTGCACTTCCTGTTTACTCAGTATTATTTCCTTCTCAGATCTCTGAGCAAGTTGAAGACTAGATAGTTATAGCTTTCCTAGTTACAGATTCAGAAAAGAAACTTCCTAAGAGGTATAAAGTATATAAGTTTGAGAAACATCAAAAGATGATTTTAGGTTGGTAGTGCTAGATAGAAAGTGAGTTAGGTACAATCATTTGGACCCACCAAGATAGAATAAATAGTGAAGTATTTTCTCTGAATTTGTCAACTGTTAATGAACTAGACATTATTGATGTAATTATTGCCTGTATATAGTGTGTATAGTTATTGTATATAGTTTTTCTTATATTAGTTATAACCTTTTTATTTTAGACAAAAAAGGGAATATGTGGTGATATATATGTATTTAATACAGTTTGCCTTAAGATCAGAGGTAGAATACTTGCCTAGAAAGTGCAAGGCCCTATGTTTAAGCCTCACTACAAAAAAAAAAAAAAAAATCACAAGTTACTTCAAACATAATAATAATAATAATAATAATAATAATAATAATAAGTTCTATCTCTTTTAAATGACCAGGGGGACTGGAGAGATATCTCAGTAGGTAAAGAGCCTGTCTTGCAAACACTAGGACCAGAGTTCAATGTCAGAACTTTAAAGAAGGAGGGGTGGTGTCATATATTTGCAATCCAGGGCATTGCTTGGGGTCCATGCCTAGAACTCTTGGTGAGTTCTAGGCCAGTGAGTGATCCTGTCTTTTAAAAAAAAAAAAAAAAAAAAAAAAAAAAAAAGGAAGCCCACAGAAGAACAAAGTTGTCATCTAGCCTCTGCATGCACATGTATTCATTCCCACACATACAATAATACAAGGCACATACACATATAGAAAAAAAGGGGAAGCATTGGAACAGTATTTAGGAAGTTTAAGAATGTAAAACCAGCCTGGGGTATTTTGTGAAACTGTCTCAGAAAAGAAAGAGAATTGCTGAGCCAAGTGCAGTAGTACTTGTCTATAATCCCAGATGCTCAGAATGCTCAGTTTCTCTTTCTTAGTTTTATTTTATATATATGAGTATGTGAGCATTTTGGAATCATGTATGTCTGTGCACTATGTACACGCCTAATGATTGTGGAGGTCAGAATAGAGCATCCGGGCCCCTGGAAGTTAGAGACAGTTGTGAACTGTCACATGGGTACTGGGAACTGAACCCAAGTCCTCTAGAAGAGTAACTATACTTTTAACCACTATCTCTCCAGCCCAGAGTATCTTTTGAAATATATCTATAGCATCAGTTAAGAGATACCCTCTTGCCAGGTGTGGTGGCACACATCTTTAATTCCAGCACTTGGGAGGCAGAGGGAGGTAATCTCTGAGTCTAAATCTAGCCTGGTCTATAGAGAGAGTTTCAGAACAGCCAGGACCACACAGAGAAACCCTGTCTCAAAAAACCAAGGAAGAGAGAGAGAGAGAGAGAGAGAGAGAGAGAGAGAGAGAGAGATATGCTTTCAAACAAATTAATTTTTTTTAAACTTTATTTATTTATTTATTTATTTATTTGCCTTGGTGTTTGCCTGGAACTGGAACTACAGACAGTTGTTAGCTGCCATGTGGGTGCTGGGAATCGAACCCGGGTCCTCTGGAAGAACAGACGGTGCTCTTAACCACTGAGCCATCTCTCCAGCCCCACAAATTAATTTTTAAAAATTAGAAAAGAGCAAATAATTTTACTAAATCTAAAATTGTAGTCATCTTAAAAACAAGATTTAACTTTCATAAATCAGCCATGTATAAGGTATACTGAATACCTAAGAGCCTATCCCCCAAGCTTTATTTTAACATATATCAGAAATAAGCTACTGTAAAGTCTTTAATTACATAGAAACACCAAAAGGGACACATAAAAAAATAAAAAATGTATTTACTACAATATTTTAAACATATCAAGTAAAATAATATACTTTAAAAGATAATTTACCCCCTTCGGGAGCTCCCAGCACTCTGAGCCTCTGAGTTTGGACAATGGTGACTGAGCAAGAACATCCTCTGAGTTTACAGCTAACAACTTTGTTATCTGAAACCAGGATAAGAAAATAATTAGTTTAACTGAAATATATAGAAGAGTTGAATCAACTAACAGAGGCACTGTCTATTGCTCTGCATAAATATTCCAATATTTTGGAGATTTCAACTAAATTCTTAATTTATAGGCAATTAAATATAGTTGTATTAAAAATACCTTCTCATGAACATAAAATTGCATAAATGAAGAATCACACTAGCTTCCAAAATACTACTTACTCTCTTGCCTGTCTCTTCCCCTTCTAACCTATCTAACACAAGCTATAGTTATGTAACACACAAATCCATTCATAATTGTAATGTCCAAAATACAATAATGGCATTCATGACTTATATATAAAACTATACATTTAGGGTTGTTTCACAACACCCACAGATTAAAACTCTGCAACTCAACTTTCTTCAGACATGTTGCATTATTTTATATCTCTACTAATTTTATATATGCTTTCTTCAACCTAGGTTATTCTTCCCTGTATTTATTTTTATGAAATACTGTGGACTTGTCCAAAAATTGTCTTCATAAGCATCCTTATTTTAAGCGACTCCTTTCTCTGTGTATTGGTGCTTAGCACATTTAAATTATTTATATTACTTGTACCATGTCACTGTTGTCTGTCAATATAGCTGTCTTGTGATATTTTGTGTATGCTCTAATAAATAAAGCTTGCCTGAAGATCAAAGGGCATTAAAGCACACCCCTTTAATTCCAGCACAAGGGAGGTTGAGACAGAAAGTGATATAGCTGAGAAGAGAAAGGAATATAAGGTGGGAGGAGACGAGAGCTCAGTCTTTTTGACCTGAGGATTCAGTAGAGGTAAGAAGTCTCTCTAGCAGCTGTGGCTAGCTCCTCTGATCCTTTAGCATTTACCTCGGTATCTGGCTCTGGGTTTTTATGAAGACCAATTAGAATTCATGCTACATCATTGTCTTCTAACAGCATAATCCTCCTAAACTAAGGATCCTGGTCATTCATTTCCTTTCTTTTTTGTCTATGTTTTAAGAAAGAGTCTTTCTATGCAGCTGATCTGGAATTTACTATGCAAACCAGGCTGGCCTTAATCCTCCTGTTTCTGCCTCCCATGAGATGGGATTACATACTTCTGTCCACTAAACCCCATACTTTACAACTTTAGTACTGACGAAGATAGCTAAACTTTAAAATGAATGCATGAAATGCAACAACTTAAAAGTCATTTAAAATGTAAATACTTAAAATTTATAAATAACTGAGTATTAAATAACAAACAATAATTGCTGACAAGAAGGCCCCAGTTCAGTAACAGAAGACTGGCATATCATGCACATAAGGCCCTAGGTTCAAGTACCAACACCCTCCTCCTGAAAAAGCACTAATATCAACTTGTCTTTCATCCATAAGTGTTTCTTTGAGAAGAAAGCCTAAGTCAGGAGGACAGAATAAATCTGAAGAAAGTATACCTCAATTCTTACATCACTAAAGGATAGTTAATCTTCCTGAGTACCAGTAACTTCCTATTTATTGATTTTCTGTATTAAAAAGTATTTCTTTGTAATTCTTCACTTGCAAAACACAGTATCTCTAAAGCATTTACTTTGGCTCTCAGTCAGCTCTCTTACTCTGCTCTGGACACGACTCTGCAGGATCTCTAGATGTCCACGTGTGATGATGCAGCTTGCTTTGTAGGTGGGGTCTGGCCTCCTGCTGTGTGTTTCTGGTAATTGCTGGGGGGGAGTGCTGTTTCCAGCTTTGTTTGGTTTAGGGCAGGGCTGGGCATGGGGACAGAGCTGGAGTTGTGTCCCTGGCTTCGGAGAGGAGGTCTCCTGGTGGCCTAATAGTTGGGGTGTGCTCATCTCTTACTCTGCTCTGCAGGATCTGTAGAGGTAGGCCCTCCAAGGATAGGCAACTGTCCACTGACATGGATAGTATGTGGAGCCTCAAGGGGAGGGTTCAGACTGTGTTTCTATGCATGGACTGGCACTTTGGAGCCATTCCCTCCAGAGGAACACTTAACCCAGTCTTGATATTAGGATGAGGAAATCAGACTTGTCTGGAGTAGATGCTGAGCTGATTCACCTTGGGACTTCTTGCCCTTTGGGGGGTGGGGGAAAGGGGATTCATGGATAAAAAAAGCTTTATTTTATAAATAAAAAATAAAAAAAATGGAATTATAATTTCTAGAGTTTTTGAAAATTAAAATATATTACATTAAAAAAAGAAAAGTTACAATCATATTAATGAGTTTTTTTCTCAGTTAATTCCTTTTATATTATGTTCAGAAAAGTCCATTTCACAAAAATTGCTGTTTTGTTCTAGTATATTTGTAGTCCTGCTTAGTATTCAACCCTTTGAGATGATTAAGACTATAAGAAGAGGGCATCTCATTCTGATGACATTCTTTCTCCATCAGTAACTGGGGTGATATACACTTAGAAGTCGTTATAGGATTTAATAGTACTTAATCTGAATCATGTGACTGTATAGACCCAAGTTTTAATAAAAGATGCTATAGAAAACAAAACAAAACAAATGAAGGAGGAATAAGAAAGATATAGTATACTTGATCTTGGCCAAAAGGCAATGAATAAAGGAAATAGAAAATCACCGAAAGATTTCAACCAAGATTCACTAGTAGAAGCCAAAACACTGAACTGAATATTGAAGATATAACACTACACTGCATTAAGTTGCAGTCTGTTCCTATTAAGAAGAAAATGGGGGGGAGCTGGAGAGATGGCTCAGCACTGTCTGCTCTTCCAGAGGACCCGGGTTCGATTCCCAGCACCCATGTGGCAGCTAACAACTGTCTGTAGTTCCAGTTCCAGGCAAACACCAAGGCAAATAAATAAATAAAAAATAAATAAATAAAAAAAAGAAGAAGAAAATGGGTAACCATACAGGGAATTTACCTTAACCAAACAATCAGGTTGACATCATCAACAATAAGACACATACATACATACATTACATACATACATACGTACATACATACATTCATACATACACACAAACATACATTCAGGTTGAGGAATATTCCACACAAATTATTATCTAATACTTTTTCAAAGTGTCGTGGCTATAAAAGTAACAAGACTAAAGAAATGTGATAGGAAATTAGGAAGGCATAACAAATAAACACAATGAAAAACACTGAAATGAATCTATAGGTTAAAGTATTAGATTAAAGCTATATCATTATATAAGATAATAGAAGAAATTGAATGAATACTACACAAGAATTCTGCCCAATTTCTATAAGCTTTCTGAGTCAAAAGTTATTTAGAAATAAAAAAATGTCATACTGTAAGAGCCTCTATCTTGTAACTCAGAGCCATTTTAAGGAGTTAAATTTCTATTTCCCAAAGGTCAGGCCTGCTTCTGAGTAATAGGAGGACATTCCAACCTAGTATTCCCAGCCTACCCTTAAGACGACCAATCGGCTAACCACTGTCCACCTGGCTGAAGAGATAATGTTAGCAAGAAAATTCTCCTAGACACCAGCACAATAACTGTGCCACATTCCCAAGCATGTCCCAGCCCAGCTTGGTAACTGGAAGTGAGCTTTTCCTAGCACTGCCCAATGACAGCATCCCTGTGGTTTTTTCTTTGAAAAGCCCTGCTCTGGGAAGCAGGAGGCATCCTTCTCTCTAACTTCACGGTGATGGTTTGGAGATGGGTCCCTGCTGTGCGCCAAATAAACTTTGCCTTTGCATCTCTGAGAGTCCTCTAGGGGTCATTGAGTCTGGGCACAACAATACATCTACAGAGCAGAGTATAGGAAAGGGGTGTGGCTTAGTGGAAGAACACCTCTTTGATACTTTCAAAGCTCTGGGTTCAACCCTCAACATTGTGAATGAAAAGGGTGAAGGGCAAAGGAGGAAAAGAGAAGGAAGTCAGGGAAGAGAATATGATGGCAATGTATTAATTAACTAGTATGGATATGTGGCCCAGCCTCAAATTTCTGAGCTCAAAAGACCTTCCTGTGTAGGTGAGGTGTCAAATACCTTTAATCCCAGCACATGGGAGGCAAAAAACAGTCTCTGCAAATTTGAGGGCTGCCTAATCTACAAAGAGAATTCTAAACTAGCCAGGACTATAGAGTGAGACTTTCTCCAAAAAAAAAAAAAAAAAAAAAAAAAAAAAAAAAAAAAAAAAAAAAAAAAAAAAAAAAAAAAAAAAAAAAAAAAAAAAAAAAAAAAAAAAAAAAAAAAAATTAGAAGAAGAAGGAGAGCAGATTATTATAAAGAAATATTGGAACTCTCCCCTTAATCTCTTTCAAATTCCTGTCTCCAGCTTGCCTGCTTGCCATTCCTTCTACTTCCTGTCATGAGATGTAACTGTACAGGGCTCTCAACAGATGAACAAATGCCAACATCTCTCCAATACCATGGAGCAAAATACAATTAGTTTTACTCACTAACCCAACACTTGTTTTCCTTACAAATTACCAGCCTCTACAGCAACAGAACATGAACTGAGTCACTAGATACAGCAGTATCTGATCTGGCGGCAGCAGCAACAACAAAAAACTCCATCATTCAACCAACTTAATTTAAATCCAACATTTCAGTTAGAGAAAGCACCCCTTGAAGAGCTGAAGTAAGCCAATGAAAATCAATACCTAAAGCAATGTTCCCTACATGGTCATCTAAAGCATTCTTGAATTCTTCTCATCACCGTCCTTTGCCAAATCCTACAAAAGCATAACTAAAAATGTTCTAAATTAAAGGCAGGCATGTAGCTGGGCATGGCAGCACATGCCTTTATTTCCAGCACTTTGGAGGCAGCAGATCTCTGTGAGTTTGAGGCAACCTAGTCTACACAGTGAGTACTAAGACAACTAGAGCGACACAGTAAGACCCTGTCTCAAAAAAGAAAAAGGGAAGATGTTTCCAACTATAAATAAATAAAAAAGTGTGAGTGAAAGAAAAACAAGTTATCTAATAAACAACTATTATGTAAATCAGGTTATTATATTTAAATCCCAAAATATGGAGGAAATGATCTATTTTTTAAAAGATAATTTTAAAAACTTGTTACGTAAGTAGAAATTAAAACTGTTTTTGCTAGTTTGGGCTTATAAAATAAGCAAATAAAAAAATTTCTTTCTTCTTTTTTTGTTTTTGGGGTTTGTTTTGTTTTTTTTGAGACAAAGTATTTCTGTGTAGTCCTGGCTGTCCTGGAGCTCACTCTCTGTATACCAGGCTGACTTTGAACTCAGAGATCCACCTGCCTCTGCTTCCTGAGTGCTGGGATTAAGGCGTGGGTCACCATTGCCTGGCTTCTTTTAGTACAGTTAAAAATATACTTAAAACTTTAATCAGCATTTTAGGGAAAATCTCAACACTCAGAAGGCAAAGGTAAGCAGATTTCTGTGAGTTTGAGTCCAGCCTGGTCTACAGAGCTAGTTCCAGAACTTACAGGATTGTTACACAGAGAAGCCTTGTCTCAAACAAACAAACAAACAAAAATACATATATGTATACTAAAAAGAAATAGCAAAATAGTATTCAAATCAGGAATTTTAAAGATGATAAGCACATTAACACATACCTCCTGTAAATCAGCTGGTGATGACTTTTTTCTTTTTCTCTCTGTGACAATCTCTACAAAAACCAAAGACATAATAAAAATTATTATTCAATATCTAAATTATATAAATTAATGAACAGGATCCTTTGTATCTATCCCTTATTTAAAATTAAAATACACTGGTGTTTTACAGACACTAAAAAGCTGTGCCTAAAGACCTAAATTTTGTCATGTGTCAATGTAACAGACTGTCACAAGTGTCACCATTAAACATATGCAAGAGGACAATTTAAAAGACAATTTAAAAAGAAAGAACTAGCCCAGCAGTGGTGAAGCCCAGCACTGGGGAAGCAGAGGCTGTGGATCTCTGTAAATTGGAGGCCAGTCTGGTCTACAAAGCAAGTTCCATGACAGCCAATAGTTACAAAAAATCCTCCCCCCCCCTCTCTCTCTCTCTCTCTCTCACACACACACACACACACACACACACACAAACCCAGAAATTTCCTTATAAAAATGTCATACCCATGGTGTAGAATCAGATGATTGGGCAAACTTTTATGATGGAAAGCAGAGGTGAGATAATCTAGGACTTGGCTGAGTTCTAAAAAACATTTCCTTCCAGTTCTATCAACTACACATACATGCTGCACAAATGGACATACTTTAACTCTTTACTCATCAACGTTTTGCAGACTTCCTGTAGGTTTTTGTATAAATTCTCTCATTCAATCAGCAAATATTTACTTAATGGCTATTATGTGCTCCTCACTGTGCTAAGCATTGAATATAAGTAACATTGAGCAAATCACACACAGTCTAAGATTTCTTAGCACTTATAACCACAGCATGGTGAAACACACCTTTAATCCTAGGACTCAGTAGGAAGAGACAGATGGATCTCTGTTGAGTTCAAGGCTAGCCTGGTGGCCTGAAAAACAAGTTCCAAGACAGCCAGGGCTAATAGTGAAGTCCTGTTCAAAAATATTCTAACGTACTGAATAATATAGCAAATTTATAATAAAAAAAATGGTAGTATACACATACACAAATGACATCAAGTCATCCACTTGTGTCACGTTACTATAGTTAAGTAAGAAAGGGATAATTTTTGCCAACAAATAATGGTGAAGCATTTTTCTGTGCTTGTATGTTTGAGTACATATATGTGGACGTGTGGGGTGTTTGCACACATATGTGCAAGATGCACATATCCTTGCATATATGTGGAAAACAGGAAGGCATTGGGTATCCTGTTTATCTCTCTCTGCCTATCCTTTCAGGCTAGGTGTCTCACTAGACCTGGAGCGGGGCCAGCAGTCAGTGAGCCTGTGATCCATGACAATGCTTAGGATTACAGGCACACAAAGATAGACTTAGAGGCTTTCTCAAGGATGTTGAAGGTTTGAACCCAAATCTTTATGTTTGCATAGTAAGCATATGGAGGCAATGTGATGACCAAATGAAACAAAGAAAAAAACTTTGATCTCTATACTTCATACCACATACAAAAACTAATTTCAAATGGATTATACCTTTAAATGTCAAAGATAAAGCAAAGTTTATACAATAAAAACTAGGATATCTTCATAGCCTTAGAAGAGGCAAAGATTTCTCAAATGGAACACAAATATTACTATAGACTAAAAGATCAAATTCAGGTTTAGCCAAACTCAGCATCATGACAGTAAGGAGCAAAGTCTCATACTAGAACATAAATTCTTTTTTTAAAAAATTTTATTTTTATTTATTTGCCTTGGTGTTTGCCTACACCTGAGAACTAGAACTACAGACAGTTGTGAGCTGCCATGTGGGTGCTGGGAACCGAACCCTGGTCCTCTGGAAGAACAGTCAGTGCTCTTAACCGCTGAGCCATCTCTCCAGCCCCTAGAACATAAATTCTACTACAATATTTGTCAAAGAACTCAATCAGTATAAATAAGAAACTGGGCCAAAGTATGTACTTTTGGTAGAACACATGCTTAGCAAAGAAGGGGAAGGCAGAAAGAGGAAGAAAGGAGAAAGAAGAATACAATAAAATTTACTCTTCAAATTGGACAAAAACCTTGAGTAAGCATTTCACTATATACACAGAGAGAGAGTCAAGAAACAACCATTAAGGAAATGACAATGAAATAGCTCTTGCAGTAAGTAAAATTTATAAACTAACATTACCAAATACTAATGAGAGACTAATACTCTGCCAGTAAAAGTTAAATGAATGGATCTGCTTTGCCAGTGTCAGATATTTACCTGCCTTGGTCTAACACTTAACACTTCTAGATAAATAACCAAGAGAATGTTCATGCTATCTTTGTCTTTAGTAACCAAAAACTAGAAATAACCCAAATTGCCTACCACTAGGACTATATAAACCTAGTTTATATATATATCTGTACCAAGGAAAGCTGCAGAATAATAAAAGACAATGAATTACTAGCACCATATGGATACATCTCACAGACATTCTGTTCCACAGAAATCAGATGTACAATTGGGAAATTTTACAACAACTGAAACAAATCTATAATAATACTATTCTGAACAATGGAAAGCATGGAGAATAAAGAAAATATTAACTAGGGAAGAGTACAAGTTAAGTCTGATAAGATGCTGGAAGTGTTCTGTATCTTGAGCTATATCATGACTATATAGATAAAGTAAAGGTATGCAAATATGAAGAATCCTGTAACTAAAGCTTTATCCCTACACACTAGCTTTCATAGTGCTGAAAGGTGCTGTGTTCACTACTAAAAAAGGAATCAATAACTTTACCCACTAATCAACTGTGAGCTAGTAATGACTAGCCTGACAAGGTGTGCCCACTGTGTAACAGTGACAGAAATGCTATGGGAGCAACTTTCTGGTAGGATTTAATGGCCTCTCCACAAGATAGAACCTATACCTGGACACCATCATCTGAGCCAAGAACTTGAAGCTACACGGGTCATAGAACCTAGAGGAGAACCCAACACTATTATTTTTGCTAAAGGACAGTATTAAACCACTCCTGACTTATCATTATACTCATAGAAAAGTACATCTTGGGCTGGAGAGATGGGTAAGAGGTTGAGAGCACTGATTGCTCTTCCAGAGGTCCTGAGTTCAATTCCCAGTGAACACATGGTGGTTCACAACCATTTGTAATGAGATCTGGTACCCTCATCTGGCATACAGGGACATGTGCAGGTAGAACACTGTATACATAATAAATCAATTAAAAAAAGAAAAAAAGAAAAGTACATTTCTCAATCCTCATCATAAAAGTTTCTTTTTGGGGGGCTAGAGACATGGATGGCTCAGAGGTTAAGAAAAAGCTTCTTTGTTGCAGTAGATGGTGATTAATACAACTGGTCAGGGTACAGGGTACAGAGAATACAACCCATGCAAGTGAAAGCCAGACACAAATCTCAGCATGGAAGAAGGAGGTGATCACAAAGTCTCCTTCCTAGCTGAGGAACTAGTGACAGCTGATAGATGATGGGGGAGGAAGAGTCAGTTTTCTTTAAAGGTGTGACCACTGAAAGGGAGAGGACACCACACCCAAGTATTTGGGTAACACAAATTGTACTCATGGGCAAAGGAAGAGGGACAGAAGCAACAAAATTTTGTAGGTAGAGATGGATCCAAAAGAAGGTGGGAGGCTGGAGGACAACTGTGTGGAGCCTAGCTTTAGGTGATCTCTTAGACTACATGACAATGGTACACACCTCTAATCCCAGCACTTGGGAGGCAGATCTCAGAGAGTTCAAGGCCAGCCTCATCTACTCATGTGGATAGCCAGAACTACATACTGAAACCTGTCTCAAAATCACAACAAAAGCTCCAAAATACAAAGAGGAAGAATTAACTCAAATTTTGTTTTGCTTTATTTTATTCTGTGTGTAAGAGTGTTTTGCCTATACGTCTATATGTGCATGTATGCCTGATGCTCAAAAAGGCCAAAAAAGGGCTTGAGATCCCCTAGAAATAAAGTTACAAACAGTTGTGAGATGCCATGTGGATTATGGAAATCAAATCCAGGTTCCCCTGGAGGAGCAGCCAGTGCTCTTGACTGCTGAGCCATCTCTCTAGCCTCTTACATTGTTGGGGGTGGGCTTTGTTTTGGGGAGATTTTTTTACAATCTTTATTTTCAAAATGACTAGAGCAAATTCCCAACATGTAAGATAGCTAATCTTTGAAAAGATAACAATTCTTATTACTTAGATTTGATACCTATGTATCATATACATGTATCAAGTCATCATCATGCACACTGTATAAATATACTAATGTCACAATAAAAAAATGAACTTTCCATAACCTCATGATCTTTCCTTACCCTTGTCTGTGAATGGTCCTAGAACTCTCTCTTGGTCCGTAGTTTTCCTCTGTCATTACTGTAAAGCACTAAACCCCCCTGAATCTACTCAATACAATAAACTCATCCCTTTCTTATTCTCAACTACACATCTCTGCTTCAGGATCATCAATTTCCCAAATTTTATCTATATCATCTTTAATATATTTCCCTATGTCATCAATTCTACTCTATTCCCCCACTCTAGCACCTCATCCTATTAATTAGCTAACCTTACACACACAGGCACACAGCTTATCTGAGGCCATTTTTCTCTCCACTGACCCCTTCCCTACTCCCTTCCCCAACAAATCTTTACATTCTTTTCTTTTTTAAATATTTATTTTTATTTTATGTGAATTGGAGTTTTGCCTGCATGTGTAACTGTGTAAGGGTGTCAAATCTTAGAATTACAGACAGTTGTTAGCTGCCATGTGGATGCTGGGAATCAAACTCAGGTCCTCCAAAAGAACAGTCAGAGCCCTTAACGGCTGAGCCATCTCTCCAGCCCTATTCTTTTTAATTCTTTGTTTCTCTAGCCTTTACTGGCCTACAACTTATTATTTAGTTTAGACTGGCCAAGGCCAACTTCTTGGGAAGAAGATTATGCTAATGTAGAAAGACAATCTTTATATGATGACCACACCCTGGATTTATGCCACATGAAAGCCTTGAAGCTTGGGATAGAATTTTAAAAGTAAGGAAAAAAACTGAATCCTTTACAAAAGTGATCCAAAAGCCAAAAGAAACCTTTACAGACTTCTTACAGAGATTGACTTCAGCAATAAATAGAATGGTACCAGATTCAGAAGCTAGGCAAATAATTGAATCTCTGGCTTTTGAAAATGCTAACTCACAATGCAAAAAGATAATTAGGGCATTAAAAGCAAGATCAGCATCCTTCGAAAATGAGATCCAAGACACAATTATTATGGAATTTCAAAATGATAACTGGGCAGAAGTTATTTTTTAAAAGTTTAAAGAAAAATGGAAATTTGGGAGCTGGAGAGATGGCTCAGTTGGTTAAGAGCACTGACTGCTCTTCCAGAGGACCGGGGTTTAATTCCCAGCAACCACATGGCAGCTCACAACTGTCTGTAGTTCCAGTTCCAGGCAAAATATCAAGGAAAATAAATAAATAAATAAAAGTGTTAAAAAAAAAAAGAAAAATGGAAATTTAAAATTAAATTGTGGAAAACAAGGTCACCTAAAAAGGAACTATAAACAAAGCATTCCTAGAAACAATGTTTTTGCTAAGAATAACATTAGCAGAACAACCCTCTCTTTTGGAGTATGCAGGAGGTATAGGAAAGGCAGGCATTGGACCAATGAATACAGGTCAACAAGGGACAGACAAGGTAACGTTTTGTTTTGTTTTTTTTTTTTTGTTTTTTTTTTTTTTGCCTTCAGAAATGCCCTGGGGGGCCTCTAGCAGCACCCGCCCATCAAATTCAGTTCAGTCCTATCCTGTCATCATGGAGAAAACTCCTTCCCAGATCAATTAAAGAACCTCATGCCTATTGTAAAACCATATTGCTCTGGATGATAGAAAAACTACAGAAAAGAGAACAAAAAAAAAAAATCAGAAAAAAAAAACATTAAAAGAATTGATAAAGATTAGAAAGGGAACCTGCCTGAAGATAGGGTTGGGGAATGGTTTCAAATTTGTTTCCTAGGGTAAAGAAAAGCTATGGATACCACCAAAATTAATAAAGACTCGATTTGAATAGGGGAAACTTCTTGATAAGGAAAAACGATGGCTCACTCACTAATATGACAATTCTTTAAGTTGTAAGAAAAGCTCATCAAACAAGGGTCAGGGTAGGTTCCTGTTTTTGTCTTTATAGAAAAATAGAAATACTCATCTCCCACAAGTCAAAAAACCTTGGATATCTAGATGTCTAAATCAGAAGGGAAGGCTATCCAGAAAACAATTTACAATCAAAGAAAAATTGAACCTACTGCTAGCAATTTACTTTACAGAGTAAAATCTCACTGCCTAAAATCTGTATCTCTTATAAGAAACATTGAAGTCCCAGTTCAAGTGAAATTAAAGCTGATTTTGGAGTTGGAGTATGACTCTCTCCTCTAAACCCAAGCATGCTTGCTAAAGGAAAATGCAAAATCTCTGTATCATATCAGAAGAGCCACTTGGTATGGGGCAGAAAAATCAAAATTAAAGGACTATTCTATTACTACTAATCTTATAATCTTTTGAAATTTACATCAAAATTTATAACATTATATAAATGTATATATATTAAACTTTTGTCATATTAGTGGTCATGTAAAATACTAATTGTAGGGGGGAGGCTTTATCTAGCTTCCTGTACATTGTTTTGGGTTTGAGTCTCTTAACAGTTTTCTTCAGTGAACCATGATGATGCCTAACTGCAACCTTTGAAATCTCCAAAAGGAAGATGGGGCCCCATAACAATGATTTCACATGGACTATGACAATGCCTCTAGGCTGACAAACACCAACCAGAGATCAACTTTGGACTACAAACTGCTCAGGACAATTTTGAGGTAGCTAGCTGAGACGAACCTGCCTCAGAGACTACTCTAGCCAGGACTTGGGACAAGCCATGTATTTTCCTATTATGCAGAGACTTAAAAACAAATTATACAGCTACTTATTTCAGGACTTAACAATTAACATTTTTTTTCTTTTTTCTTTTCAGGATTCCCTAAAGATGTCGTTGTCCCCAAACAGCAGGAAGTAAATTTAAGAACATGATGCCCACATTCCCAAAAGTTTGGATGGCTGGTTTTTGGTCTTTCAATGAGTTATGGATGACTGCCATGGTTTAGGATGATTGGTTACAAATTGCTATTGGTTGTGGTTAGGAAAAAAAGCTAAACAAGGGAGATTAGATTCATGGTTCTTGTTTTAAAAAGAAAAGAAAGAAGAAGATACAGGTATGATAGGATAAAAGGGTAGATTATTGAATCTACTGTTTAAAAAATAAGGAAAATAGATATGATAGAAGGGTAGATTATTAAATCTACTTTTAAAAAGCAACTAATAGTTTTAAATAATTTACACTGGATTGGATTTTTGCATACTGTATACAAGTTGTGTATATTGGCACAAAGTTGAGATTAATTTTGTTACTATATATGTATTTCTCTTGTTCAAAGTATCATATCTGTAATGAATGATATTACATTTTGTCATACAAATTGCCAGTCTTTGAAAATTATTATTACCAACTAATTAGGATATAAAAATGAAAGTTGGCCATTACAATCAAACTTACAGGTCATCTTCAAACACTTCAAAGATCTACAGAATATGGCATTTGAGATATTAATTACATAGGTTCTTTTTATTCTTATGACAATAGGACATGTCTGTTCCTGGCACCACCAAACTACTTCAGAGAAGATGATGAGCACTAAAGAAACTCCATATTGAGTGTACTTTCTTTGTGGCAAAAGTTAGCCACTGGGCAAGAAAGTGCCCTTGCCTCAACTGCTGACAGTGTGATGTCCAAAATAAATAAGCAGGACACATAAAGAAGGACTGCCAAATCCTGCCAAGACAAGGTAGGATGATCTTTAAGAATATCCTGCTTAAGAGAAGTCTGTCAGATACATCCATCTCAAACTATCCATTCCTTCTTGGGGGTTGGAGAGATGGCTCAGCAGTTAAGAGCACCGTCTGCTCTTCCAGAGGACCCGGGTTCGATTCCCAGCACCCACATGGCAGCTAACAACTGTCTGTAGTTCCAGTTCCAGGCAAACACCAATACAAATAAATAAAGTAGGGGCTGGAGAGATGGCTCAGAGGTTAAGAGCACTGACTGTTCTTCCAGAGGACCTGAGTTCAATTCCCAGCAAAACCACATGGTGGCTCACAACCATCTATGATGAGGTCTGGTGCCCTCTTCTGTAAAACTGTATGCATAATAAATAAATAAATCTTTAAAAAAATAAATAAATAAATAAATAAATAAATAAATAAATAAATAAAGTAAAAAAAAAAAAAAAGAGAAGTCTGTCAGATATCCTAAACCTGCAGGTCAAAGATTGATACCCCAATACTACAGAGGAACCTTGTCCAGGTGGCCAGCTGTTTCTGCCATTTTTTACATTTTTTTGGAAGTCGCTTACTTCCCATTTACTTAGTTAATATTATTTCCTTCTTGGGTTTCTGAGGGAGTTAAAGATTAGCGTTTTCCTAGTTAAAGTCTTAGAAAAGAAACTCAATAAGTGTAAAATGTATATGTTTGAGAGACATCAAAGATAGTTTTCAGTTGATAATACAAACTAAACAGAAAGTAAAGGATATCAAAAAAAGGATAAATAATGGAATATTTTCTTAGAATTTGGCAATTCAAATGAATGGACTGGACATTACTGATGTAATTACTGCTTGTACATATTATATATAGTTATTGTGCCTACTATATATCGTTTTTCTTATATTTGTTATAACCTTTTTTTGGTTTTGGCACATAAAGGAATATGTGGTGATATGTTGTATACTTAATAAAAAATAGTCTGGACTATCAGAGGACAGAGCCACACAACAGAGTTAAGCCAAGGTCAGGGATTAGTGACACACATCCTTAAGTCCCATCACTATTTGGATCTGGTGAATTCAAGGCCTAACAGCCAGGCAGTGGTGGCATACTCCTTTAATCCTAGCTTTAGGAAAGTTGATCCAGGAAGTAAGATAATTAGGTGAAGGAATTAAAGGAAGGAATTCTGCTTTCCCTGTCCTTTTTGGCTGAGGACAGAGAGGCTTGGCGTAGAAGGATTCCTGGAGACAGGCCCAAGGAGTTGGCTGGGTGAGAAGCAGCTGTGATTTGTTTCTCTCTCTCTCTCTGATGTTGCAGCTTCCCCAATATCTGGCTCCAGGTTTTTATTAAATACCAAAAAGAATTCATGCAATACCCTTGTCTAAAGCAAGTACATGCTTAGTAAGGCCTGTAGTGGCCCTGGGCCAGGATCTTGGGGGGAGCTGATGTTTTCCAGATCCTGAGAACTCAACTTTTCCCTCCTTGAAGGGCTGCAGGTCCCAAAGCCACTGAACACTCGTCTGTGATGCACTTGAGATATCTTGTATTCTCTTTGTGGGAAAAAAAAAAAAAATTGCTTGATTAGCTTCTTGATAGTTTTCTGCTAACTCTGTCCCATTTTCCCCTACAAACTATATACATAAGATGCTGTACTTCTTAATAAACTTGCTTGGCCTAAGACATAGCTTGTGCAAGACCTTCTGATCCCATCTTTCCAATCTTCTTTATCTTCTCATCGCTTGGTTATCCCCCTTAGGAGCCTGTCAGTAAAGAACAACTTGCTGGGTCAGGTCACATTATCCATCCAATACTGCAAAGCAGACATCACCTGGACCAATTGATGCACATGGTACACTAGTCTCTGAAGATGGAATTGAAGAAGAAATCAGGGAGGACTCCGGCTACTTTTTTATTTATTTATTTGGGAGAGGGTAGGCATACATATTCCGGTGCTCATGTGGAGGTCGGTAGTTGTCTCTCTCCTGCCACCATGTAAGTCATGTGTCAGTCTTGGAAGCAAGCATCTCTACACACTGAGTCACCTCACCAATCTTCAGCCACATGTTTATTTTTTATACTTTTAAATAAAATAAAACTACATCAGTTTCTTCCCTTCCTCTCCTCCCTTCAGCCCTTCTCTGCTACCCTCACTGGAAAGCCACTTTCCTAATGAGCCACATCTACAAAAGCACACAAAGAATTTTGAAATCCTGAATGCTCTTGTTTTGTTTTAAGTACAAATTAGTTGGTTTTTAGCTATGGAAACTTTTCCCAAAGTAGGGTTAACTAATGTATAATGGCAGTGAAAGAAGTTAAAGCTATAGATACTGCATTTAGATACCAGATTTTTAATCCTGACCCTGTTTCTAACACTAATCCTTACTAACAAATGCGTATGGTCCCTAAATCCCAGTTCCACCTATAAATCAAAAATAATAGGTCACATATAAGGGTTTTTGAAAAATTAAAGTTCTTAGTGTAGTCTGGCCAAGGGTGCAGACAGCAATGACACAGTCCAGCAATCTCATCTTTAGATACTTGCAAACTAGATCTGAGACTAAGCTGAAGCTCTGAGACAGTGAATACAAAGACTGTATTGGATAACTGGCTTTACTGAGTACATACATACATGAACCTCAGGTGATGCAGCAGAGATTCATTCTAAAAGTCAAGAAAATAACTGAGTCATGATAAAATGGGGCAAAAATACTCTGCTACAAACTGTTTCAAGGAGCTGGAGAGACAGTTCAGCAGTTAAGAACACTGGCTGCTCTTCCAGAGTTCCTGAGTTCAATTCCCAGCAATGACATGGTGGCTCACAACCATCTATAGTGGTATTTGATGCCCTCTTCTGGCATAAATGCGTACATGCAGATAAAGCACTCATACACAAAATAAATAAATCACATAAAATACATAAATCAAAACAAAAATACTTTAAGCATGGTGACATATGCCTTTAATCCAAGTGCTTAGGAGGTAAAGGCAGGCAGATCTCTGCTCTACACAGCCAAGTTCCAGGACAGCATAATTTTGGTAATATACATGTGAAAATCAAATATCTTACTAATCAGCATTTTTACTGTTCACATTATAGAATTAGAAGCATACAGAAAACACAAAGGCTAGAAAGCATTAGGTCTCTGAATGAGTCTGATTACACATTATTCTGCAGAAAGAGTATCTCCAAAGGGACGTCAAGAGAAAGAAATTCTCCAGTGACATATACAGCAATGTCTTTTTATTAGTTTGAAGTCTTAATTCTAAAATTCACTCTAAAAGAGCTTACCTAGAGGTATAGTTAACATAAATACCAGTGTGTTTTCAGATTAGCAACATTTTATTCTTAAAATTCTCTTTCCAAAAGTATATCTACCAAATAAGATATAATAAATCAGTATAACCAGGTGAAGGGGATAGATTTTTGCCAACGGAAAAAGGAGGCTAATAACTCACTTTAACACATTAATACATGCAAATGTAATAAGCCAATATGACCTATTTATTGAGAAGAAATTGCATCAAACTGAGATTATGATTATGCTTAAAGTTCTGCATTGAAAAAAAAAAAAAAAAACAACTCCCAGGCTGAAGAGATGGCTCAGCGGTTAAGAGCATTAGCTGCTCTTCCAGAAGACCAGGATTCAGTTCCCAGCAACGACATGGTTGTTCACAGCTGTCTGTAACTCCAGTTCCAGGGGACCTAACACTCATGGCAAAATACCAATGTACATAAAATAAAATAAATAATTTTTTTAAAACTCCCAAATTATACTAAGACGTTGCATTTTTTTCTTCCTTTTTCTTTTTCTTTTTTCTTTTCTTTTTTTTAACAGGGTTTCTCTAGTTCAATAGTCTTGGTTTTCCTGGAACTTTCTGTATAGGCCAGACTGGCCTGGGGCTCATAGACATCTGCTTCTTTCTGCCCTCTGAGCACTAGGATTAAAGGCCAGAGGCACACAGGGATCAGGAATCTTAAAACAAAAACTGATCAGTGGAGACATGCATACAAAACACCTTTATGTCTTGCATAATTATACTTTCAAAGGCAAAGAACAGCTAGCTAGTATATTTAAAATACACTGAGAAAAAGCTAGCCATGGTGGCATATACCTACAAGACAAGCACTGGGGAAGAGTGAGACAGAAAACTCCTGAGCTCCAAAGCTGCACGGTGACAAGGATCCCTCCAAAAGATAGACTATAGAATACTGGTAAGACTGATTGCATATGAAAAGATCTCAGGATTGTGATTCTGTTAAGCCAAGTCCTCAGAGATCTGTGTTCACCTCCTTCCAGTCTACAGTAAAAGTTTTAGACACATCGCCACTGGACATACAAATAGATTTGAAAATGTTAACACTGGCTGTACAAAAATAAACAATACAATAATAAATTTTTAAATGGGCTGGGCTGAGCTGAGCTGGCCTGTGGTGGCTCATGTCTTTAATCTTAGCACTCTGAGAGGGAGAGGTAGAAGGATCTAGGAGGATCCTCTACAGAAGCTCCTCTGCAGAGTTCTAGGATAGCCAGGGCTACACAGAACCCTGTCTCAAAAACTACAGAAAAAAAAAAAAAAAAAAAAAAAAAATGAGGGAGTGGGGACACTGAGCTGGTCTGCAAACCCAGCATGGGGGGGGATGGGAGGCTGAGAATTTGATGCCATCCTGAGTTACAAAGGGAGACCTGTTTGTCAACAAAAAAGGAAAAAAACAATGAATTCATCGACGTTACTATTTTATGTACTTGATTCAACTTGGGCTTAAGAGGTGCACTTAACAAATGACGTGTATAACAACAATAACTTGACTGGGCGGAGCTCTAAGCCAATTTTATACGAAACTTAAAGAGATTCTTGAGTTTCAAGCTTTGAAATAACAACAAACAAAAATGTGCTGCGATTAAGAATAACAAAAGCCTGGCTTCGAATCCTTTGACTTTCGAATCTCTGTGGGAAGATGCAGGAGGCTGGAAAAGAAAAATGCTATTAAAGGAGCCTTTGGGGACGCAAGAGAGACAGCGGGCATTATTTACTTGAGGAACAGCTGAGCGATCTGCAAGCCCTGCCTTCCTTCCGTGCAACCTCCCCTCCAGGCCAGAGAAAAGGGGGAGAAGGGGAGCGGGCCAGGCAAGAATTCAAAGGAACGGAGGAAAGTGAGATGAGAGCAGAGTAGGGGGAAGCGAAAGTAAACGCGGGTGGAATTACGAGGAAGGCGTGGCAGGTCAGCCGCTGGCCAACAGGGAAGATCCGTGGGCCGAAGACAATCAAGGAGACTGTCCCGGGAGGAGGGCGCGTGCTAAAGGGCTGCAGAACGGGTGAGCGGCTGCACAGGCTTCCCGGACAGCTGCGGTCGCGCCCGCGCGGCCCCGGAGCTCTCCATGATGCGCGCCCCCGCCGCTCGCGCCCTCCCTCCTCCCTCCCTCCCTCCCTCCCTCCCTCCCCACCGCACCACGAGCGGCCGCCAGCCGCGCAAGTAGCACGGGCCGCTTGGCCCTCGCGCACGTCCTCCTCACCGGCCGAAGATCGCCGACGCCCAGGCCTGGCCCTGTCCATCTCCTCCTCCGGCTCCTCCAGTCGCACTTGCAGGCGCTGTCACCTCAGGACCCCTCTGGCTGGGGAAGGGAGGGGGAGGGGAGAGAGAAAGCCAGCGAGGAGGCTCGCGCGTGCGCACCAGCAGTCGCCTCCCTCCGACCGGAAGCCCCTGGCCCCGCCCACCTCTGCCTGAGGTAGCACTTCCCGGGCCTTGTGTTCCCTGAGGGCTGCCACATCTAAGGTTTGCAGTGGGGAGGCTTCGTTTACGATGTTTAACCTGCTGACCTTACAGTTTAGGGTGACGAAAATTAAATTTCGAAACCGAGTTCTCCAGTTTATTGTATTTAACGAAGTGGCCCCAGAAGTGTAAGTGTAGAAGTTACTTTGTGATACTACCAGCTATTTGTCCAAAATATCTCAAACAAAGATAAGAACAGCAAAATATAGTTGTTCTTATTATTGTTTGATGTAAGAAATAATAAGATATGAGTCTTTTCTATCAGAAACTCTAAAGTTTGTGTTTAGGACTGTTACGCCTCAGGAAGTCTGTATATCCAGAAATAACAGTTTTGACCCAGCAGTTAAGTAGATTTTTGGCAGTTAGATAAAAGCCAGCATTCCTCCGAGTCATTTCCCTTACCGGGCAAATGGGGCCAACAGCTCTCCTTTGACCTCTATGCACCTGTGGTTCAGTATCAAGCCCATGCTAGCCAACAGCACAGTCCTTACTCCCCCTAACCTCCTGGCCCCTAACCTCCCCCACTCCTCACTTTCCTAAGTCCCCAGGCTGTCCCAGAGCTGCTCTGGGGGGGGGGGGGGCTTTCTCACTATCTCCACTCTCCACTAGGCTCAACCTTCTCTCACAGGTAACCCTGGACACATCCAGTCTGCTTCTTTTTTCTCAACGCTGGACTCTTCCAAATGCCTCTGGATACTTTCTCTCTCTCTCTTTTATATTTTTTAAATGTATTTATTTTTTAAGGATTAAACATGATTGGCAAATTCTTAACCAAATTAAACAAAAAAAGGGAAGACCTACTTCAATAAAACTAGAAATTGAAAGGCAAACATTATAACAGATATGAATGAAATTCCAGAAAATTTGTTTCAATAAATTGAGGAATCTGAAAAAACTAGTGAGTTTTTAGATAGCAAAATTAAACCTAAATTCAATGAATGACTTTAACAAATGCATACTTTGTAACCTGCTTGAAATACTAATAAAATACTCCATACTAAAAATAAAAAAGCAATAAAATTAAAGCTTACCTTTTAATAACATCCCTCCCTCCCAAAAACAATAAATAAATGAATGAATGAGAAGCCAAGCAGGCTGTCTCACACCTATAATCCCAGCACTTGGGAGCAGAAGCAGGAAGATCACTGTGCTTTCAGCCTGGTCTATAGACTGAGATCCAAACAAGCCCTGGCTCCATAGTGAAACACTAGAGCGAAAGAAGGTAGGAAGAGGATGATGGCAAATAGCCCTGGAATGTTCCAAGCCAGAGGGTTCTCCAGAAGAACTTGAGTTGATATACCAAGTACCAAGCCAGTGACGCTCAGACCAGCCAGGGCTGTACATTTCCCAGTCCTTAGTCCTTTCTAAGTGTCAGTTCAGTGACATTAATTATTTACATTGTTGGGCAGCCATCATAGTGGTTTCCTGTTGTTTCTTTTTTTTTTTATTATTTTCTATACCACACCAGACAAAAACACTGCACCATTATGCGGTTACTCCCAAAAGGTCTTCCCTCCCTGGAGGGAGTTTTAGGAGATAATCCTGGCTCCAACAGCCACAGCAGAGGAGGATCTTAATGAACTAATTAAAGAGATAAAGCATGGTAAGATGCAGAAAAGCGGTTTTTAATCAAAGAATGAAGACCAGAAAGAGGGATGGAGAAAGGGACTACTGACCCCAAGCTTGTTGTGTCCGGGGATCCTAACATGAATTTTACAATTAAGAACAGAAAGAATTAGGGTAAAAGCAAGAGGTATGCACACTCAAGCTGTGTTCCCAGTCAAGGTGTACCCTGCCACTTTTGCCTGAGTTCAGGTGACCAAAGTCTTTGCCTGAGAGGAGCAATCTGGTTCCGACGAGGCGATCTGTTTCAGAGTTTAACTTCTCTAGCAAAGATCATTGCTCTCACTTGGCAGGGGTGATCTTTCTTGCCTAATTAATCTTGCTCTTCCCAGAGTTTTTAAGGTGACTGCAGAATTAAGACAATAATTTGTCTTTATCTTCAACATTAAAGGGAAACCATCTCTAATCTTAATTCATTGACACATCTATATTCGGAGTTAATCAAGAATCCAAAGTAAAAGATAGTTGCGAAATATAGATGGGCTTTCTTCCTGGTTTTAGAGTTACCCTCTGAGCCCAACTAAGACGTTAATGCTTTCTAGCAGTTTTGAAGTGCCTGCACAGTCCAAGCCAATTTGTAGTCTACCTTCTAACTTTATAAATGTGTCAGTTCTAGAGCTAAGTCCTTTTTGGCTGGCTTGTATCGTCTGGCATAATGTTATATAAGTCCATTCATGTCATATAACATATATATTAGAAAATCATTTGGTTTTATAATTAGCTAATACTAGAGCTCCAAACCTGTATTCTTTACAGATTATGTGGGTCATGTAGAACTCATTCAGTACTATAGGGATTTGAAGTTTGGTTTGTTACAGTAGCTAGAAGACTAATTAGTAGGTCTGGACATTGCTGATGTACCCTAATAGGTCTTCTCTAACACAATAATAGGTTTCCCCATGACACAGGAAGCCAGATCAAGCAGAACTGAAAAAGTGTAAGCACGGGTTTATTTGAGCAAAGCAACTCCCAGGTGGGTTCTCCAGTCCCAGAGATCGAGGCTGGAAAAGTCACACACAAGAACTAAAGCAGGGAGCTTATCTAGATTGTAGGTGAGGGGGTGATTATGTGTCTGCCACAATCTGGTCTTTGTGTCCAAGTATGTCAAAAGCTGACCAGGCTGGAGAGATGGCTCAGAGGTTAAGAGCACTGGCTGCTCTTCCAGAGATCCTGAGTTCAATTCCCAGCAACCACATGGTAGCTCACAACTGTCTATGATGAGATCTGGTGCCCTCATCTGATGCAGGCCAAATGCTGTATACATAATAAATAAACAAATCTTTAAAAAAAAAAATAGCTGACCACTTTAGGCAGGGACTTGGGTGGCTGTCAGCTTCAGGGGAGTAGTAGCTGCCAAAAATGAGAAACTGGGCTTGTCAGTGCCTTCCTTTTGTTGGAGATTCTCTGAGATGGCGGGGCTTAGAGAGAGAAGGAGGGAGGGGAGTTTTTGGAATCAAGCAGGAATGAAATGGAGATTCCAACTTAACAGACACCTTCATCATAATCCATTTTGAACCCCATCTTCTATTTCTCTGGTAATATTAGAAAGCAAAGCATCACAGTTGTTCCTGTGTGAGAGCCAAAGTTACATTTTCAGTTTTAATTACTATACCTTAGAGATCCATGAAACAAAAATGTCTCTGATCTGTAGGCCCATTTGTCTAAGGACAGATGGCTCCTGAAATGCTGGAGATTATTGTTTATGGGAGATAACAAGTTTTTACTTCCCTAAACAAATTTGTACCAGATGTGCTTCATCACACATAGGCAGAGGTTTACAAGCAGGAAAAATGCTAGGAAGTATCCTTGTCCCTGAGTGAACCTGATGGGAAATATTTAAACTACTGCAAACCATGACTGGAGACCATTTCCCAGGAACCTGAGTATGGACCTGGCCAGAGCCCATCCATCTGGCCAATATTTAATTAAAAATTGTTTCAAAATTGGCTTTAAGTTGTGGTAGTGGTCTTAGTCTTGAATGATGGGATTAGCAGCCCCTCAAGATTTGAATGTCATATGAAAAGGTAAAGAATCCACGACTTTATTGAAGCCTCATGATTTAAAAAAAAAAAATGAATTTTGACTTCTTCCTCTTTAGCCCTGGGAAGGTACATGTTCATTTATTTATTTATTTTGAGTATTCATTGAAGTGGAGGTGATGCAACCATCATGTTCTGATGTTATTCTGACTCCATTTTGTATCTGCTAAGACATGCTTTCAGTCTCAGCCCCCAATAACTGCATCCACACTGGTAGAGCATTGAAGGTTTCCATTATCCTGACCATGGCCCAGATGAAGATAACTGCTGAGTGTATAGCCAAAATAACTGTCATCTCTGCCAAAAGCAACTTACAAGGCTTCCTGCCCTATGCCTTACAGGATGTCATTGTGGGTTTTGCGGTGTATGCCTTTATGAACACTACACCTTTGCTGCTTTGGTGCCAAGAGTTCTTTGTGGCAAGAGCCTACTCTCAGTCAGTGGTTTAAATAAAGGACTCTTATTTGCCATTATATGTGTGGTGGTGCTCTGTAACCCTTTTGACTGGACTATAGCAACCTGTGTATTTATGTGTGTGCATATACGTTGTTCAGTCGTCATTTACCTTATTCTGATATATGGGTGATGGATTTAAGCTTGGGCCACCAGGTTTAGTAATTAGTACCTTAACTCATTGACATTCTAACCTGAACTAAGTGCATTACTTGCCATTGCAGCAGTTCTCAACCTGTGAGTAGTGACCCGTTTGTGGAGATTGAATGACCTTTTCACAGGGATACCTAAGACCATCGGCATATCAGATATTTACATTATGATTCATAACAGTAGCAAAATTACAGTTATGATGTTGCATCAAAAATAAGTGTATGGTTGGAGGTCACCACAACAACTATATTAAAGGGTCACTGCATTAGGAAGAGTGAGAACCACTGTACTATTGTCTCCTCCCTTAAGAGTTAATCCAAGTTCCACATTATACCTTGGCCCAGTTCATCCATAGCCTTGAGGAGAAGGCCCTGGTGCTGGTGAATGCTGTTGTGATTTAACTGAAACCTCAGTTGGCTACATTTTGGCATTGCACTGAGGTTGAGCTGATTGCCCCAATCTCTATTGAGTTCCTTATGGCTATTCAGAGCATAGAAAAAAAATAATCCAAAACACTAAAACTGATAGTTTCAAACAGCTTACAGTAAAGGAAGCTGCACTGAGTGATTAGATGGCCACTGAGGTGTGAATGTGCTTTTATATCAGAAAGCTCATAGACAAATCGCAAATGTGGCATCATTGGCTATAATGTTTAAAGAGCAATCTTTCATATCTGACTTCATTTGACTTATTTGAATGTTCTTGGATCACATGAATTAAGACTGGTATCTGAATAAAATGGGAGCTATTTAATAAGAATAACAATACAGGATCTGAGGAGATAACTCGGCGGTTAAAAGCATCCACTGCCCTGGTAGATCTTGGTTTGGATCTCAATGCCCACATGACAGCTCATAAACATTCCTGGTAACTCCATTGCCAAGAAATATGACCCCTTTTTCTGACCTCCTCAGCCTCCTACATTCAATGCAGTGGGCATAAACTCACATAGGCTAACACACATATAAATAAATAAAATCAATCCAAAAGGGAATTAAGACAACAGGATCTGACAGTCATCTGGGCAGAAGACTTCCCCCTCAGAAGAGCTGATTCAACTGAAGACATGCTAAGGATGTGAGAGGGATAATCATTCCCTTAATGAGATAATATACTTACACACCAGGGACCCCTCCTTCAGTGCGGTTGTTTGCAGAACTTCACCACTAAACCTAGCCATTTTTCTGACTTCTAATTCATAAATCAATTTTTTTCCTTTACCATCTGTCTCTTTATCAAATACCATCCAAAGTCTAGGCATGCTTTCCTTGTCGATGTGACATTGTCACTGTTTCTCTGAAGACTTCCTGCTCCCTACTCCTTTCCACATGCTTGCTATCCTTTCTCTCTAACTCTCTGAAATTTCACTTCCTGGCAGCTGCTGGCATTCTCACCTTACCTGCCCCCTTCCCTTTCTCTCCAATGATGAATAAAATGATCTTTTAAACTTCCTTCTGGGGTCCTTTTAAATTTTTAAAATAAATTTTGTGCTACATTGGGAGTAGGTGGGTGGGTGGGGCGCAAGGACCACAGTGCCAATGTGAAGATCAGAGAGCAACCTGGGGAATGAGTACTCTCCCTCCACCATGGGTCCCAAAGATCAAACGTAACTTGTCAAAGTAGCAGCAAGTGCCTTTACATCTCAGCAATTTCGCTGGGTCCCTTTAAAAATTCTTTTATGGATGAGACTAAACTCATAAAATGAAATTTTGATTCCTTTGTAAAAAGCATCTCCATTTTTATTTAAATAGGATCTTTTCTGAAAAGGGGTCTTTGGGTCATGTTGCTGCTGTTTTGGAATCACTGGCTTCAGTCCCTTGGTTTTTCTTCTCAGATTTCAAGTTCAAACTTGGTTTCTCTCTGGTATAAGGAATATGCCCAAAATCCCAACACTTGAGAATTGGAGATAGGAGGATCCAGTGTTCAGGGTCATCTTCAGCATTATTTGGAGAGCTCACCCACCTAAGAAAAGTCTCTAAACAAAGAAATAAGTTTCTCTCCTCCCACTAATGAGCATCAAATTGTGATAGCGGGGCTGAAGAGATGGCTCAGAGGTTAAGAGCAATGACTGTTCTTCCAGAGGTCCTGAGTTCAATTCCCAGAAACCACATGGTAGCTCACAATCATCTATAATGAGATCTGGTACCCTTTTCTGTACACTGTATACATAATAAATATTTTTTTAAAAAGTTCTACTACATAGTAACAAAATCATTAAAAAAAAACAAATTGTGATAGCATCTATTCAAATCTAATTGGAGGCCTTTAAATACTAGTATAGGATATAGATAGTATAGTACGTGGCCTGTAGTAGTTTGGGCTGCATGTATAGCAAGACAAACAAATCCCTCAAAGTGGAGCCTCAGGAAGAACCCCTCATCTTCTTTAGGCAGGGTTTCACTATGTATCCTTGGTTAGCCTGGAACATACTATGCAATTGAGTCTGACCTCCCATTAACAGAGATCCACCTGTCTCTGCCTTCTGAGTGCTGTGATTAAAGGCATGCATCACCAAGACCAATCTAATCACTATCTTAAACCTTGCACATAATTGGACAAGCATATGATTAAAACAAAATACATTATGAAAAATGTGCATTAGTGGAATAGTTATGTATATGTCAGTCAAAATAGAGAAGTAGGGATATCAAGCTGGCCTGGTGGACAGAGGCTTGACAGCAAAGTGGTGCAGTGGCACGTGAATGCCCACACTCACACACATACTACTCAGAGACAAAATAAAGAGAAACAAAATAATTAAAATAAATAACTACTCAAACTATGCACTAATAACCAAATTCCTTCTCTCAAGCCCAAGTAAAAGACACCACCAAGCCTTACAGCTGAGTTCTATCCCCAGAACCCAAACAGTGCAAAGAAATAATTGATTTCTGAAAGCTTTTTCTGCCTTTCACACAAATACTGTGGTGTGTGTGTGTGTTCCTTACTGTTTATATGTGTTTAAACACATACATATGCCCCCACACACAATCAATCAATATATATGTATATATATGGTGATATATTGTATATTTAATAAAAATAGCCTGGAATATCAGAGGACAGAATCACCCACAGCCAAGGCATGAAGGTCAGGGAGTGGTGACCCATGCCTTTAATTCCACTACTTGGGAGACAGAGATCCATCTTGATCTCTGTGAGTTCAAGGCCTAACAGCCAGGCAGTGGTAGCTCACACTTTTAATCTTAGCTCTAGGAGAATTGAATCAGGAAGTAAAATAGCTGGGCAGGGAAAGAAATATAAGGCAGGAGAAGTCCAGCATTCTATCTGAGCGACCAGTCAGTCTGAAGACCCGTGAGGATAGGATTTACCTGTTGAGCCTGAGGAGTTCGCTGGATGAGAATTGGCTATAGCTTGTTCCCTATCTCTCTGACATTCCACCTTTCCCCTAGTATCTGGCTCCAGGTTTTTATTACAATACTAAATAGAATTCGTGCATATAAATATGGGTTCTATTTGTTGTTTGAGACAGGGATTTTCTGTGTAGTCCTAAATCTCACTTTGTAGATCAGGCTGGTCTCAAACTCAGAGACCCACCTACCTCCTGAGTACCAGGATTAAAGACATGGACCACCAAGAAACAAAAGATGAATTTTTTTTTTAATCCAGACCATTGAGTACCTTCATTCATGTGGCCCACTGCTCTCTTTCAGCATGTTCTGAACTGTTTTATTCCTTTACTTAAATACTCTAGCTTTTTAACAACTGTCTAAGCCCTATTTCAAGCCTGTAAATAAGGGGCTAGGAACCTAGAAACACCAGGTCCAAACCCTGACCCATAATAGGCACATGCCCATGAGCCCGCAACTTGGGAAGTAAGGTCAGGTAGATGAGGCTCTCAGGGTCATCCTCATCGACATAGTATGTTTGAGCCCAGACCAACTTCTTGAGAGCATTTGTCAAACAATCACTCCCTAAAAAGAATGCCTTAAGCCCCCCTCCCCCAAGCAGCTATTAAAGCTAGAAAAATCATGGTGGGTTTTATGTATATTGCTTATGCTTCCACTAGGTGGTGCAATTAGATATCTTTAATTTAGGCTTCTAGTTGTAATCTGCCCTGGTTTTGGTTGGTTGGTTTTGTTTTACTCTTGCATAGGTATGCATGAGTATGTGTGTGTTTGCAAGCATATACAAACAGTAAGGACCACTGAAGGACACTTTTTGGCTGCTAAGACCAACTGAACCCCCCAGAAAAGGCACTCTAACAAGTTGAACTGCCTGCAATTTGCAGTGAGCTCTAGGTTTTCATTTTTCATGAGCTGTCCCCCATGCTGAGGTGGGCTGCACTGATACAGCTGTCGTCGTTGAATCATTTCTCCTCAACAATGTTCCTTTACATATTACCAGTAAAACTCATTGGTTCACCAAGTTGGACTTCGGTGGTATGTGAACTTCGGACTATTATGGGTTTTCTAATCTGAGATGAAAGATGGTTCTTTACATCCCCTGGTCTGAGTGTCACATGAGTATTAGCTTAATGAGGTTAACTGATGTAGAAAGAACCCATCCTTAATGTGTGGCACCATCCCTGAACTGAGATCCTATTATGAATAAAAAGGAGAAGGCTTGGCTAACTAAGAAAAGGTACCCGTTGTCAAGACTGATAACCTGTGTATAATTCTTGGCACCCACAGGACAGAAATTGAGAACCAACTTCTACACTTAATAGCGCTCTGACCTCCCCACTCACACTGTGGTATGTATGTGCCCACATACATACACACACACATGCACACAAATCAATATGCTAAAATGTAATAAAAAGTTACAGAGAGAGAGAGAGAGAGAGAGAGAGAGAGAGAGAGAGAGAGAGAGAGAGAGAGAGATGCATGGACAAATGCACATAAATTAAAATAAATTTTCTTTATAAAAAAACCCTGAGCCTTTGCATTCATCTCCCTCCATTTCCTAATTTGGCCAGCTAGCCTGCTGCTGCCCCTGCCACACCTTCCCCACAATGCACCGCATCCTCCTGTAACCATGAGCCAGTATGAACCCTCCTTCTCTTAAATTGTTCTGTCAGGGTATTTTATCTTAGCAATGAGACAGGTAATAAGTAATACTTGGGGTCTGACAAAAGTTATTCCATTTTGATTCTAACAGATGTCACAATGTATATAATATTTTTGAAGGATGCATAATCTGAGCAGGTGAGATAGCATAATTGGTAAAGGTTCTTGTTGTCAGTTTTGATGACCTGACTCCAATCCCAGAGACCACATGGTATGGAAAGAAATAATTCCCAAAAAGTTGCCTTTTGATCTCTACATGTGCATCATGGCATGTGTGCAACCATGTACACAAGCATGCAAATACCCACATACATAGATAAATAAGTAAATGTAAAAATTGTAGTTCATATATCTTTGAGATGTATTAACTTTTTTTTTTTTTTTTGAGTTTCGAGACAGTGTTTCTCTGTGTACCCCTAGCTGTTCTGGAACTCACTCTGTACACAAGGCTGCCTTCAGAACTCACAGAGATCCTCCTGCCCCTGCATCCTGAGTGCTGAGATTAAAGGTATATGCCACCATGCTCAGCTTTAACTTTCTAATTATAAAACAAGCCTCTTCATTTTCAAAAGACTTTGGTCATCTTTCTCTCTTGTATATAAAGAACTTTAGAAGTGCTCTATACTTTCCTATGCTTGCAGAAGTTATAAAATTCTAATATGATTTGAATACCTATGATGCACCAGCCACTATTCCAAGAGATAATGTCAATGAACCAAGTTGCTACCCCTGTTCTACTGGAAATTCAAAAGGAGAAAAGTACATAATAGACTTGTTTTCGGCTACTGGTAATTAGTGTGCTAAAACTCAAAAAGGAGCTGGGTGTTGTGGCACACACCTTTAATTCCAGCACTAGGGAGGCAGAGGCAGAGGCAGGTGATCTCTGTGATAGAAAGAGGAGACCAGGCTAACAGGACCTGGTAGATTTGGTTGGGACCTCTAGTTTCTGATACAGACTTATTTGGGGGTGGGTGGGATTTTTTCCCTTCCTCTTCTCCCAATACCCCCACATCTCCCCTTCATTCCATTCCCCATCCACTCCTCATAGTGGGGTAAGGCCTTCCCCTTGGATAGACAACACAGGCTGGCATATCAAGTTGGGGCAGGACCAAGCCCCTCCCTCTGCATCGAGGCTAAGTAAGCTTTTCCTCCACAGGGAATGAGCTCTAAAAAGCCAGTTCATGTACCCAGGATAAGTCCTGGTTCCATTGCCAAGGGATCAAACAGATCAAGCCACAAAACTGTCACCCACCTTCAGAGGACCTAGTGTGGTTCCATGAAAGCTCCCAGGCTGTTAATCCAGAGTCCATGAGCTCCTACTAGCTTGGGTCAGCTATCTCTGTGGTTTTTCCCATTATGATCTTGACCTCCAATAATCCCTCTTCCCTCTATTCAGCTGAACTCCAGGAGCTTGGCCAAGTGCTTGGCTGTAGGTTTCTGTATCTACTTCCATCAGTCATTAGATGTGAGTTCTATGATGACAATTAGGGTAGTCACCAATCTGACTACAGGGGAAGACTAGTTCAAGCACCCTCTCCAGTATTACTCAGAGTTTTAGCTAGGGACATCCTTTTAGATTCCTAGGGATTTCCCCTAGCACCAGATTTCTCCCCAACCTCATAGGCTATTGGGAATTTTAAGAAACCTATGCCTGGAGTCTGTGAGCTCCAACTCTCTTATGTAGGACAGGATAGCTTGAGGAGACTGGAGTTACATATTTGCCTTCTCTCATGCCAACCTCTGATAAAATCCCAAAAGATCAGCTCTGACTAAATAGTTTCTTTTAAAGGCAGGTCTTGCTATGAAGAACAAAATTTGGGAGGTATTTCACAATATTTCCTTTATTCCATACCCATATGGAAGCTTTGACAGAAACTGAGAAGTGAGTGAGCTCCATGTGCAGAGGTGGTTGATTCTTGAGCCTCAGAGTGCCACACTGGCTCATCTGAGGTCTTCAGTTCCAAGTTTCCACTCTACCAAGTTCATTTTGTTCTTTTATAGCAAGGTCTTCCTGAGGTAACCCTCCTGCTTCAGTCTCCTGAGTGCTGGGATTGAAGGCATGTACCACCATGCCTGTCTTAAGATGTAGTTTTGGAAATTAACCTTACAGTCTCTAAATTTTCGTGCATTGTTATCTCATGATTTGATTTTCAGTGTGTTTGACCAATGGGTTGGTTAGTTGCTTTGAGGGAGACCTACTATAGCCTGGGACTTCTTATGTAGACCAGGCTGGCCTCAAACTTGCAGTAATCTTTTTGCTTCTGTCTCTTGAGTTTTGGAGTTACAGGCATGTACCTCTACACTCAGCTGATTTTCAGTTTCTTAGTTTTAACTTGTTAGATAAAACCAAACAACTAATTCCAACCATCTTTACACACTATATCCAAAGCTAAAAGCCAATAGACATATTTCCACTGAGAATTTTGAGTTGAATTGTGACATTCCACTTTAAAAGTTGTAAAAGAATCATTTTGAAAACAAAGTGAAAGGAGGTGAGACTGTATTGAATGTATTCAGAGATGGCAAAGGGGACTATTGTATAAATGAAGGTGAGAGTTGATGAACTAAAGTGACTAGAGTGGATAGAGTGAGATTATAAATGATGCTTCAAATGATATAACCTGCAGATTTATTGGCTGATACAATGTAAAAAAAAGATAGACATTTATAACACACATGAATGTGCGGAATTGTCACATGCGGTAAGAAGGGAAGGCTAGAGTAATATCTTACATAAATATAAAATGGCTGTTTGAAATATAGAAGCCAGATCGAGTAAGCACATAAACTGTCAAGCAAACAGAAAAAATTTACAGATTGTAATATACTAGCCAAATGAGATGTACTGTAAGATTCTAAAGAACTATCAAGCAGCTGGAGAGATGGCTCAGTAGCTTCTAAGAGTACTTGCACTGAAACCATAGGACCTGAGTTCAGATCCCAGAACCCACATAGTAAGCTGAACTTTGGGCTCACATCTGTGACTCTAGCTCTTTCCGGGAGTAGACTGAGAAACTAAGAGGATCATGGGAGATTTTTGCGGCCAGCCTAGGTGAAAAATAGCAGTTCAAGGACAGATGGACCCAGAGGAATGGGAAGAGAGTGATAGCCCCTGTGAGCACTAACACAGGCACCTGCATTGGCAAACACACAAGCATATGACCCATGCACATACATCAACACACATATACACACACACTTTTTAGAAAAAGAATTGTCTAAACCAGGCCTGGTGCTATGGAACTATACTCTTAGCTACATTAAAGGTGGAAACAGGAGAATGGCAAGTTGTACGCCAGTCTAAACATTGACACTGCCTTCTAAAAAAAGTCTCCCTTTTATTCTACAAGATAATTTCTACCTTGTTCCTCCTAATCACCCCACCTTCACTCATCTTTTATCCATCTGTGTTAGTTTTGTTTTCTAGCCCATCAACTTCCGTTTCTTCCCCTAATAACTGTCTTTTCACCACCTGGATACACAAATAACTTTTTAAAATCTACAAGAGAATAAGTAAATATTGTATAGTGTGTGCTACTAGAGAATATTGATTTTCTTTATGTGTTCTCTGGATAAACAAAAAAATAAAATAATTAACAATGTTCTTTGTTTTTACACATCCTGTATCCTTTTCATTGTTAGCACATAAAATGTTTTACAGCATCCCACCTGAACAAACAAGAATTTTAGATCTGAGAAAGTACCACACTTTTGTGCAGACCTGCTGTGATGACTAATCTGTCAACTTGAATGGATTTAGAATTGCCATGGAAACACACTTCTGAATGCATTTTTAAGTGTTTCCAGAAAGAATTAATGAGAGGGCCAACCTTACCTGAATGTAGGAAGCACTATCTCAAGACTGGGGCCCAAACTAAGTAGGTCAGTATCTTTGCATCAGAATTCATCTCTCTATGCTCTGTGACTGAGATAATATGATCAGCCAATCTCTTCTCCTGTCAGCCTGCCTTCTCCACCATGACGGTCTGAAATCTCAAACTGGGATTCAAAATAAACCCTTTCTTAAGTTGTTTCTGTTATCTATGTTGTCACAGCCTAGTAGAAAAGTAACTAATACAGTGTATTTTTAGCAAGAATTTAAAAGTCTGTCATTAATTCATTCAATAAATTAATCATTTAATGGTTGCTATTAGTCTGAATCTAAAATGTTCCCCTAAAGGCCCATGCTTTACAGTCTTTTCCTGTAACCTGGTACCATTGGGTGGTGGCAGAAATGCTGAGAAAGGATCTAATGGATGGTTTTATGCCACTGAGATGTGCTTTTAAATGAAAATGTGGGGCTGAAGTCTCTTTTTTCTTTTTCACTTTCTGGTCATGAGCTGAGCTGTTTTGGGGCTGAGGGATGACTTGGTTAGTGAAGTACTTGCCCCTCAAATGTGAGTGTGTGAGACTGTTATCCAGAACCTAGGTGGAAAAAAAAAGCCAAGTGTGGGGGCAGCACACACTTGTAAACCCAGCAATGGAGGAATGAAGAGAGGATTCCTGGGGTTTACTGGCCAGCCAGCCTGGTATGGTGAGTTTTGGGCCAAATAAGAGGTCCTGTCTCAGAAATGAAAAGTAGGCAATATTCTTGAAAAACAGGACCCAAGGTTGTTTCTCTTGTTTTCCCATGCACATGCAAACAAATGTATGCATACCTATACACCTCCACACACTCAAAATAAAATAAATGTGACTGATTCATGCACACACACACAAAAATAGATGAGCACACACTACTCTTCCCTGCCATTGTCATTCTTGTGGTAATCCTACCAGAGAGACCTTAAAGCTTCCTACTCAGGGACTTGAACATCAAAATTGTGAGCCAAAACAAACCTTTATCACAGCATAGCAATTGTCTCTGGTATTTATTATAGTTTTACTAGTTGCTATGAAGAGACACCACAAACACTGCAACTCTTATAAAGAAAATACCTTTAAACGGAATAGGTTACATTTTCAGAGGTTTAGCCCATTATCATCATAGTAGGACATGGTGTTGTGTAGGCGGACATGGTGCTGGTGAGGTAGCTGAGAGTTCTACATTTATCGTTGGCAACAAGAAGTGGTCTGTGAGACACTGGCCATGGCTTGAACACTTATGAGACCTCAAAGACCACCCCCACAGTGACACAGTTCCTCAAACAAGGCCATACTTCAACAAAGCCACACATCCCCATAGTGCCATTCTCTATCACGTATCAGCACAACAGTAAAAGATAGCTGACACAATAATTTGTTTTGTTTTTGTCTTTGGAGCAACCCACTTTGAGTCTGCAAATCTCATCTTTTCCCTTTAAATTCTGCCCTTAAGAATCCAGCTATGCAGCTGCAGAGATGGCTCAGTGGTTAAGAGCACTGGCTGTTCTTCCAGAGGAACAGGTTCATATCTCAGTAGGAACATGTCATCTTGGAACTACCTGTGATTCCAGTTCCAGTGCATTCAACACCCTTTTATGAACTTTTAGATGTGTAGCAAAACACAGGAAAAATTAATTTAAAAAATAAGCCAGCCTACTTAATTTTTCAGTGATGTTAGATATTGATCATAACTTACACAGCCTGATTCACATTTCGTTCTTCTGGGGATCTCTGAGACCCCTGTGGAAAGGTCATTTGACACCCAAAGGGGTCTCAACCCACAGGCTGAGAACTGCTGCTCTACCTCCTGGATGCTGGGGTTAAAGGTGTGTGCCACCATGCCTGGCCTTCTGATTGTCCTTTCAAATATTTGGTCTGTCGCTACTGTACATCATTCACAATTACTTTGAGTTGAAGTCTTTACTTTAGAGGAAAAAGAGAGTGTCATTATGAAGCCTTAATTTAGCATGAATTACCACAGAAAGAATTTGACAAGCTGGAAGCACTGGAGTACTGATTTTTACTTTCAGTGGTTACTGATATCGAAAGCACTCTGGCCGGCTGGAGCATGGTGGGCTGGAGCATGGTGAGCATGGATGGCTCTGGCAGGCCTTGCCCTTCACTCCATTCCCTCTGCCTTGCTAAATAAAAACGGTTAGATTACATTCCTAAAGCTAGCCATCAAGCTCTATTTCCTTATTTGGCCACTTCCTCCTCCTGGGGCTGACCATCACAGTCTATTAACGCCCAGCAATCAAAAGCCCCCTTAATTCACCTATCTTTCCCAATTAAAAAAATACCACTTCATCCCCAACCCATTCTAACACAGACCTCCCCCTCCCCTTTTCTTTTCTTAAAATTAGACCTACAAGATCATTTGTTGTTTTTGTGCCTGAGTCGGAAAGCAGCCCCCCCCCCAACCCCCCCCCCGGCTTAATAAAGGATCTCTCTATGAAAACAGGTGTTTGGGTGGCTTGTGCCCAATCCTGCTGGAACTCCTCTGCTGGGGGGAGGGGGTCTCCTTCATAGCTCACACGCTATTGAACAATGTTTGGGGGAGGGGTATTGAGACAGGGTCTCCCTGTGTAGCCCTGGCTGTCCTGGAACCAGCTCTGTATATCAAAGTCAAAAGTGCTCCCAAGTGCTGAAATTAAAGGCATGCACTAGTACGCCAAGTTAGAATTGAATTTTAAAGAACTGTATGATTTGCGTTCCGGTCATTTTTTGTTAGTACATACATATACACAGAGTGACTAAGCTGAGAGACGGCTAAGAGGCTTGAGTTCTCACAACAAATCAATAAATACGGTGGCGGGACGCCGGCGACCCCGAGCCCACATCATTTTCACAAAACCAGCCAGTCAGCAAGACCGCAGACCGATT